>APFE031091835.1:11958-35437 GCA_000404065.3 Pinus taeda | reverse complement strand
ATGGAACCTCTCTTCATAATCTTCCAAAGATTCATCACTTCCCATGGTCATTCAAAAGATTTCTTCCTTGGTGTCTTTTGACCTATAGTAGTCTCGATATTTGTTATTAAAAGCCTACTGCATCTGAGCCCAAGTTGTGATATTATTGCCAGGTAACCCCATGAACCTATGCAATGCTGCATCCTTGAGGGTAGAAGGAAATAATTCAACTTTTGCTCATATTCTGCATAGTCATAGGCTCGACAGATAACAACAAACTCAAACAAAAAGGTGTCAGGATCTTCTATAGTCAATCCATGGAAGTGAGGTAGGGCTGAAGGGCTTATGTTTTTCATTTTAGTGTCCCCATTGGTCTCTCAGATGGGAAAGGTATCCTCTACTCTTTCTCTATTTCCCCTAGCATTTCTATTTTTAGCCATTGTCTCAGGAGGGATGTTTTCTTCTTCTTCTTCCCCTATAGGTTCTTCAAATATCTCTGGTTGTTCACCTAAAGGTTCTTCCTAATCACTACCACTGAAGAAGAGAAAGGGGTGGCTATGTGATGTGGTGGGGGTGTTGGGCAAGAATTTTCCTGAATTATCTCTGTTCCTACGAGGCATGAAAATAAATCTTTTGGTTGATTTTTTTTTTTTTTTTTTAATGCTTGTACCTACAAAACTGAAATTGATTGAACAGACAAATTGCAACTAACTGAAATGAACTTGCTGAAATGAAATTACAGAACTGAAAAGGAAAGTAGATGAGATGCAGAAAGGAAAGCAGGGAAATGATTAATCTACTTTTTCTGAAACGGAAATTTCAGAATTGAAAAGGAATTGCAGAAACTAAAAGGAACAACTACTCTACTTTTGCTGAAATAAACTACTTAGCAGAATGTTGTAGTAGAAAATAGAAGAAAAGCAGTGATCACAAAATACGGCAATGGTGCCAAAAAGTGGTGAGCACCAATATTGCAACAATAATGCTGCAACGCCTAGGCTTCCTACTTTACTTTTATCAGCCTGGTAGTTCGTAACAAACTTGGAAGCGAGGGTGCTGTATGCACAAGTACTAGTTCTTACTGCAGGTTGTCACTTGGTCAGTGGGCGCGAGATCGCTAGGAGCTCAAGCCAACTTCTATGGATTCTAGAAGAAGCTCTATATGTGATGAATGAAGGAAAGCTTACTATACAGAGGCTACTCTACTTGTAGAAATGAAAAGAAGACTGAAATGTGAAGTAAACATAACAAACCCTAATTAACCAACTAAGCCTACTTTTGCAGAAAGAGAGATGAAAAACCATAAAATGAAGCCATTGCCTACTTAGGAAGTAAACAACATCTACTCAAGCTATTTCTAGAAGGAAATGAGAAAAAAACATATTTTTGGATTTTTATGTATTTTTAGGTGAAATTGTCATGCATGTAATTTAGTTATTTGTGAATGTGGCAGTGATTAGGTGGCGATGGAGGGCGACTTTGGAGTTTGCAGAGGTGTAGGAAGGTGTGGAGGGGTCCCAGGTGTAGAATTTTTCTACAAATCAGATAACTCTGATACCATATAGAAATTTCACCTGTAGAACAAACCGATATATGCAATGTCCTAAAGCATAATACTTGTTCTACTTCTACAAAACATTAAGCAGAAACATAATCAAATTCATGAGCAACATCAAGTAGAAACATGCATAACTGATCAAGAGAAATAATCACACAGCATAACACAAGATATATCCAGGGGAAAGCACCAGCATAAAACCCCAACCATGTATTATTAATCAAGTGGAAATCCTCTTCTTGATACAAAAAGAATTAGCTCTCAAGCTATTCAGTTCTCAATGAACTATCAAGATATGAAGATATGTCTGATGAACCAACCGAGCCCTGTATATAAAGGCTTTACCTATGGTCGAATCCCTATTTCCTTGCACAGTTTTCTTAGGAAACAATAGCAAAAGCATATGCAATTATTTCCAAACATACCAAGTTAACTAATGGTCCAACTACGTAATCCTTGAGGACACTAGTTTCTCAAACATGCAAAAAATACTTACTAGAAATAGTCAAACATATGATAGTACACTGTTCCACATTTGATCTCAACTGGGTCTCTGACAGAACTGACATGCAACAGTTATCCATGAGTGACTTCTCAGTTATCTAAAATAATAGTTGCCACATGCATGCAAGCATTAACAAACTATATTTTATTATTTTAACAACTTGTTAAAATAATCTAACTAGACTTGACTAGTTAGAACTAAGTCAACTGATTCTCTCATTATAGAACTCATACTTATTCCCTCAATCAGTGGAGGAAATTAAGGATAAATTCCCCAATCAGTGGGACAACTCATGTGCGTGCTCACAAAGACTTCAAATTCGAATTTCCTTAACTAATTAACTCAACTGAATTAATTAATTAATATTTCCAACTGCTGTTAAGACCAAAATTACTTCCTATAGATAGACTAGGGACTACTATAAATAGGAAGGGACCCAGAAATGCTATTTTTAGAACATTCTATTTTTAGCAGTTTCACCTCTCACCCAATGTGGCCAATGACCTCACTAGCCAAACTACTATTTTTATACATGCTATTTTTAGCAGGTCTATTTTGAGCACATTCTAAATTTAACATTTCTTGTTGCACATTTTTCAACACCATTGTTAATGAAATTAGAGTTGCCTTCCAAGGAATACTCTAGCCGTAGCCCGTTGAAGGTCATATTTTCAATTCTTAAGAGATCTTGCTACACTGAACTGCAAATTTGAACTTCTTGAGAAACAAATTCGAAATTCATGCTCTAATGTGAATCCTGCTATGATACGATGTAGAAATTATGGTGAAGATTTGCAACTCATCATGAACTTTTTTCAAAATCACAAGACACATACCTACTCTACTACTCTACCAAAGTTAATTCACAATTTAGAAAAAAAAATTCAGACATGCAATAAGAAATAAAATACATGCACACAATATTTTTCATGGGGAAAGCAATCTTCTAATAACTCCAATGCCTTCTTGCATCAATCTTATGAATATAGATGTATTACAATTGATTTATTCAACTATGCACAACCCGTAAGTGAATAACCTATCCCTCTGCTCACTAAGAAGCTCAAACCCAAAATTTTTCAATTTCTACCTTTACTTGAGCCCCTATTTCCTTGTGCAATTCCTTGAGAAATTATGCCCCTATTATTTAGGTTTTTTCCAAAATGGATTGCACAATTCCTAAGGTTGATCATGTGACTGCATGCAATGCCTGTATGCTCAAGACTAGTCTACAACTAATATTACACTGCCTTGGAATCTCCAACATAGTTGGGGAACTTGAATTATTTGCACGCACTAGAAATTTTGGGATGATTGATCACTTAACTAGATGATCATTGCATTTCACTGAAGTCTCACTTCACAACTAGCCTTCCACTAGTTCCTCCAACGGTTAGACCTAGTTTAACTGAAAACAACTTGAGATAACTGATTTTGACTGCTACAAATTAGAAAACACACATGCTTAACTGAACTCTAACTCCTCCAACTCGAATTGATTGAATAAAATGGGTGACACAAACCATGTCATACAAGTTAATTCCATCCAAGTTGTTTGCAGATGTGGAAATTCAAAGTTTCTCAATTTAATCAAGGCAAAATCAAATTGGGAATTTCTTGCCACATGTTTCAACAATCCTTCAAGTGAATCTAATCCATGTTGCCAATCTAGCACAACAATTTGCTAATAACAACAACAAACGTATATAAGTAGCATTCAAAATAAATAAAACAGTAAAAAAACACATATTAAAACACAATCGATGGAGACCCCGAAAAGTACCCCAACTATGTTACCACCCATTAACGTTCTTCGAAAGTGCCTCCATCGCTCCTCTCACGACACAAACCTTTGTTTTCAGCCTCCATCACCCTAAATCCCATTAGCTTCTGTCAACCTCCATCACTCTACTTCCCAAAGAAACCATCAATAGTGTAAAGATGTACCCGTAATCCTTTACCTTTTTTACTAGCACATCATATTGAAAATTTTAAGACAAAGGATTTATTTTGTCTTAAAATTCCCCTCCATGTAGTAGTCTAGAATGCAATGACATACTTTAGGAAATTGGTTCACTAAATTATTTCCTAAGGTAAAAGAAGGTTTTAATATGTAAAACCATATCCTACATGGTGCATTTTGATCAACATAGTAATACATGACTAGGTGATCATTTTTTGGGTGATAACAGATTGTTACCCAACATAAGAGTTTGAGGAGCACATCGTATGATGGAAATATGTTGTAGCTTCACTTTCAAAAAACACCGAAGGGAAGTCATAGGGAGAGAGAGAGATCACTCAAGTAATATGAAGGAGTGAAGCTGGAGGGGGTGAAACATACCTGTGAGATAAAAGTTTCCTTTATTGATGAGTACAAGATCTCAATACGGCGGGGGAGATATACCCATACCTACGAGATAACTGAGTACAAATGATAATGGTGTGCCTAACAATCTAGGTCTAATGTACATAGTACATGATACATGATATGCTAGTATCAATGGGGAAAAAAATGATACAATGAGATAATGATCCCCATATACATAATTTCCTCGAATACAGTGGCCAGGATTGATACAATTAAGTATGTTGATATGAGGACATGAGACATAATTCCCCCACGTTGGTGTGGTGAAGAGGGGGGGGGGGAGGAAGATCACAACCAAAGAAGCCCTGATGAATAGGAGACGTATTTAAATATCTCAATGTACCATTTTAAATAAAGGTTCATGTTGTGAGTTATGCAATTGGTAGAAACAAAGCCATTCAAATAAACATAACTTCTTATGAGGCTAGATCATAATTTTCTAACATCTAGGTATGTGACGGGTTACCTGAAGAGACATCCCCTCATGAGGTATAGAACATCTCACACGCACCTCAGAAAATCTAGGAAAATCTGTTAGATCACTAAACCACCAAGTGTATGTTTCTTGATCATGCGATAATGAGTTGAATTTGAGCATGCGAGAAAAAACCAAGTAAAAGGAAAATAATGATTCACTTTGCTTGATTAGAGGCACCAAGAAAGGATGAAAGATGAAACCAAGGTACATCATCCTCTAGATTACCCTCCTGGAATAAATGTGTTGATGTTAACAAAAGCAGGCCCATCAGAGTTTAGGCAATTATGAATCCTCAACAAAGGCACAAGGATCACAGTATTATGGCTAATAACAACTAACACCGGGGATGAAAATTGGAAGATATGGGGACTCATGGAGTTATGATTTACCTTGTTAGAGCATAACATGCAAAGTTGACCTCGTAGTGACTGACACAATTCCATAAGGGATGGTCAATTACTTAGATGGAAGATTTTCAAAGGCACGTGAGGATAGATGGAGGTCAAATATAAGAAAAATGGGATGAATACAACACATGGATAATAAATTGTAACAGGACTCAATGGGACTTTGAACAGACTCCATAGGTGTAGGGGTGACTTATCTCTAATGCTTTGAAGAAAGGTGACTATATGATGCTTCCACATGGGAAAGGCCTGCAGTGCACCATAATAGAATGATTAAATAGTGCTTACTCCTGAAATAACTCGACTCATTATTCTAAAAGTTCAAAGGAAAAGTGGTACGAGAGTACATGTGACTCATATTAAGAGATTTGATTTAATGCGCCAAAGTGAGATGTCATGGAAAAAATGGCTTTGTGGTGAAGTTTCAAATTACGAGAAACATGGAGACCCATTATAGAGATCAGTGAGAGAATTCCAACAGTGCTGACGGTTTTTCAAACAGAGCTACCATTTACTCCTAATGGCCAAAAAAAGCTAGAGTTTTCCCTATAAAAGGGCTTCTTGCCCACTCCAATTCATTTGTACATTGATTTGTTGGAGAATTTAGAGAAGAGTAAGAGGTACTAAATCTTGGTGAGCTCGTAGCAGAGTCGTTGGATTTTTTATCTATGACTTAGTAGGTGGCCTTAATTGTCTAGAAATGGCCTTAATGCCTCTTGGAAGAATGGTTTGTCATGAAGAATTAAGGAAAGAAGGTTGTCCATTTAATTTATGAAAAAGAGACATTATGTGCGGAAAAGGTACAAGTGAAAAGATGTTTATTTTTAGAATAGACAATATCTCCTATCTCTCTCTCATCTGAATCCCAAAATCAATAAGGAATATCGTTTAAATTTAATGCCCCGAGCTACATTTTTAAGACATAGTTAGGATTCTTAAGAAAATTATCCAAAAGGTAACACAATTCTTGTTATTGTTAGACCTATGCAATAGGGATTTCTCTAACATCCACTTTAACAAGCATCTTTCCATGTGCTCCATATTCTTAATAAAAATAACATACTTTGTGGTGTTGATGAGTAATTTATATTAAGTTTATGCTTTTATGGATTTTGGGGAATTCCTAAACATAAACTTCTTAGACTAAATAAGAAGGGATCGATTTGTAATATTCTTTTTTTTGTGGATATGGTTAAAGTGGACAAAATCTACCCATGGTATTTTACCATGGTAGTTGCTCATGGAATTGACCCATGGTATTTTCCTTTGTTTTTCAAGTGAAAACAATAAAATAAAGTCTCTAGAGATTCAATGAAGCATATAAAGGGGATAGGAGCCTAACAATGTAATCATCAAGAGTTATTTATCTATTTTTCTTTTGTTGAGAGCTTACCAAGGCAAGCTCTAGTTGATCCCAAGGACGAAAACCCGATGGGAGTAATTTCTCTGGTGGATCCATCGAGGATCTAAGATTGTGCTTTAGCATCTTTAATTTCTCTGTTGATGGGAAGCCATACATTCCAAGGCATGAGCTTTAGTAGTGCTTCGGTGGGCATGTAATTTTCTTTAGAGTTATTTACATAAATAAGATGTTGCATTCTCAGATATTTATTGTGTTCGGTGTTTCTACTACAAGAATTTTATTAGAACACCTACAATCTACCATAACTGATTAAAATTTTGATGATTGGGAAATTACAGTGGTATCAGATCTGTGCATCCCGCCAGCACAAGGGTTTTATTGGAAAATTCTAAATTATTTGCAGGGTTATTTGGAGGTTTCATGTAGGGAACTTTGGTGGAATTTATGCTCACCCTAGCCAACATTTCCATCTTCGATGGTATTTCATATCATCCTAGTTGGTTCTATTTTTCGGTTGATTGGAAGGAGAATTTTCCGCATTATTTTGAGAGTTATTCTTTTATTGCAAACAAAAGAGAAAACATTACTTTGCCAAATTTTTAGATTGGACCTAGGTTTTCTTTACCATATTTATTCATTCAAGTTTACGTGGTCGAGATCGAACCCCTATCATATTTGAGGGTCTCTTTTCAATTGTATTGCAAGGCTGTGAGATTTGTTGTAGGAGGTACTACCATCTTGACTATAATTTGATTACAGGTCTATAGAAATCCAACGGAAGAGTTCATCTCCTTCTAGTGGGTCAAACACCAAGGGTTCAAAGGCAAAATTCTAAGCACAAGAATCATATCGAATTATATCCATTTCATTTCAAGATCAATGGTATGAATATATTTTTGTAATCTATATTGGAAAGAGGCTGGATCATTTAAATCTAAGGAGGAGACCCTACCTTTCAATGCCATTTTTAACTTTCTCATAGATCTAAAGTTTCTCCTTGAAATAATTGTGGATTGATTTCATTGGAGGTAAAAGAGGTCAAATTGCAAAGGTTGGAAGGTTGAGTTTCTAAACTTGATCCCAAGGAAGAATATAAATTATTTAATCAAGCTCATCGTAGGATTGAGGTTGAACCCATAGCCAAATTTGGAGATTGATCACTTGGAGGCCACATTTCTTTTCCAAAGACTGAGGGTTTCAAGGGTCCTTGCTCCACACATTTTCTAGAATTCTTTCTCTTGTAGTGTTTTCTTCTCAAAGATGTACGGAAAGAACCCACTTAAGACTGTGGATGATAAACAATATCAATAATATAAATGGGTGCTAAAAATTGTAGATCTGCAACAAATGATAGAATAAAAACCTGCGAAAGTCCTAATCTATGCCACAATGATAGTTAAACAACAAAAAGAAACAGTAATAACTCAAATAATCCAATGGAAACTATATATACAAAGAATAGATTTTATTATAACACCTGTGAAAGGAAGAGATAAATGTTACCTGTCCCCCTCTATGGGATGGGTTCTTGGCTATCCTCAAACGTCTTCATCTTCTTTACAGTCTCTTTCCTCTATAATGTGAAAACCCAACAAATAAAATGTTTGAGCTTAATGGGAACTCAAATGGTAGAGAAATGGAGTGCATCAATGAAAATAATCAAAGTTACAGTAGTGAGTGCAACAATGAAAATAGTCAAAACTGAATAATGAATGGAAAACCCTTCTATTTATAACAAAATATTGAGTTATTCTCGAATAATGAGCATTAATAAAATATTATTAACCCCATTCTTGTAATAACCACTTGGAATATTTTATTGTATTTGGTTAGGAGGGAAAAAATATTTAGACTTTTATTTAGAAATAATAAATAAATAAATGATTTATTTATCATCTCAACAAATTGGTTAAGGAATAATATAGAAATAATCATTTATTTAATTATTCTGAAGGGATTTTTCAAATTTGACAAGGAATAATAATTAATTATTCCTACAGAAAAATAAGATAATTAATAATTTGTCTGTTTATTTTTCATAATTGGGTCAAATATGACACAGGATAATAATTGAACAATGGTTTAATTAATTATATCTAGAAGGAAATCAAATAAATAGTGATTTATTTAATTATTTTGCATGATTTTAGTTATAAATTACTTAACAAAGGTGGTTTATTAAGTAATTTTTCATAGTGAAAGAAATTTTACTATTGTTAAATTCGCTTTACATGGTGTAGTTTGATCCATCTAGTAAATTATGCTAGATGATCAATATTTTGGTGATAACAGATTTCCCCCAAACGTATGAGTGTTAGGAGGAAAACATATGACCGAACTGTGTTGTAAAGACACAATCATTACACAACAAAGTGGAGAGAGAGAGAGAGAGAGAGAGAGAGAGAGAGACCAATACAATTGAAGAAAGAGGATAGGGATAGAGGGGGCAAGACCAATGCAAGTCACCTTTTATGTTGTGGTACCAGACCTCAATGAGGCAGGGGAAGCATACATATATCTGCCGAGATAACTTAGTACAAAAATAATGGTGTGCTAAGAAACATCAAACTGTGCAATGAAGTACATGCTGAATGGTACATGATGTGTTGGCATAACTGAGTCAGAAAATAATACAATGTGTCATATATATATTATTCACCTGGAAAAATATGAGCCAGGATTGAATATAATATGAATTGATTACATGAGATATAATGGCCCTTCCCTCAAAAAATGGGTTGGAGGGAGGGTAGAACAACCGAAAAAGCCTTGTTGAACAAGGATTTGCAAAACTAAATGGATCATCTAAAGGAGATGTGCATGCTATGAACACTGTGATTCGTAGGAATTGAACCCATTATATTTGCGGAACTGCATATAAGGCTGTAGCATAATAGGAATGCATCAGAGCATGTGGGGGGCTACCTGAAGGGCCACCCCCTCATGAGGTCTCAAACATCTCATGCATACCTAGGAACCACTGGTACAATCTGCTACATCACTCGACCATCAAGTGTATGGATCACTAACATGAAACAAGTAAGTCAAAGGGCAATAATGAGTCCCTCTACTCGATCCAAAGTACCAAACAAGAATGGAAGCTGGAACCAAGATACACCACCCTCTAGGTCGTTCCTATGGAATAAATGAGTTGATGTCGACAGAATAGGGCCCATGATAGGTGAGGCAATGATGATCCTCAACTAAGGTGTGAGGGAAAATAGTAATGTGACTGATCGATTGGCACTAGGTATAATAGAAAATGAGGGATTCAGGGACAAATAGACAACTTCCCTTGTTAGAGCATAAAGTGCATGGTTGACCTAGCACCAACTGACTCAACTCCGGATGGGATGCGGACAGTATGACTGGGGGCTAAAATTGGAAAGAAGGGATTAACAATATCAAAATATGGATGGAATACTATGATATGATATAATGGGATATGAAACAAACTCAATGGATTCAAGGGTGACTCATCGTGGATGCTCTGAACAAGGGTGACTCGATGACGCTGCCACACAGAATAGGCCTAGTGGGGACCATGAAAAAATGATTAAATGATGGTTACACATGATGAAAATTTACACGTGGGATGACAAGTTCCAAGGGAAGGTGGTCCCAAAATTACAAGCGTCGCATATGAAGAAATCCGATTTTGAGAGGCGACAAAGTGACCCTTGTTGGAAAACTGGCTTGCTAATGAAGTTTCAAATCATCCAAAACTAAGAAAGACTCATTATAGCACTCGATGAGAGATTTCCATTGATGTTGATGGTTCATCGAGCTGAGCTACCATTTGGTCAAAGTGGGTGATAGAATCATTGTGGATTTTTCTATGAAAGGACATTTTCCCTCCAATTGGAATTCATTTTTAAGTGAGTTGTGGTAAATTTGGAGAGGAGGAAAAGGCCCTAAATCTTATGGAGATCATAGTGGACAAACCGGCCATCAGAATCAGGATCTGCGACTTTCAGGTAGTGCCCTTACTCATCTCTTCAATTTCAGTTATTTATTTCGTGATTTTTGGCTCCTAACAGTTCCCTGGGAGACTAGTGCTCCTCTTCACGGTCTAATCGCATTTTTTATGCCTAGAAGTGGAATTTGGATCACAGAAAACAGGTGAAAACCTGTGAGCTCACACTTTCTGGGCATAAAACTGTGATTTGGGGCTAAAAAGAGGGGTGGTTTGCTCGCTTGGTGGAGGTTGTAGGTTGATTAGTGTGGACCAGTGTTTTCTTCTCTCAACTGATAAGACATGTGGTGTTTTGCAGGCATGGCAGAGCTAAAAATCAACTGGTGTGAGTGAGACTTGGATACCCTCTAATCTGAGATTCTGATGGATCAAGGGGTTCGAGGGGCATTGGCTCGCTATGGGGTTCTCATGTTGGTAGAGAACCCATTGATGAGGGTAGGTGAGCCCTTGCTATTGAGAATTGTGAGTTATTGGGATCCAGACCATGAAGTATATGTCGTGCAGGGGCACAATATTGAGATCACATTATAAAATATTTATTTCTTCACTAGACTCCCTCCCCTCAGAGTGGTGGGGGATATACATCTGGTGTTTCCTTGTGGGAGGAACGTTACAAAGTTTGTGGAGCGCCATTGTCCACAGGATGTGCATGTGAAGGGCAAGACTATCCCGATTGGTGATTTAGACCAGCTAGACACATAGGTTGTTTCCATAGCTATGCTACGGATCTTGGGCAACCATGTGTTCCACCACATCACTGGTGGGCAGATGATGCTAGTTGAGAGTGTTTTGGCTAGGACCTACTATGGGTGGGCCGAGATGATGCTGTCATCGGTGAAACGATATTTAAGTCTATACAGGTGAGTCATGACTATGTTTTTGGTACAGTACTGTGTGCATTCTTCTTTGAGAAGATACCCACCATCCTTCCTCATGTATAGATCCGATATGGGGGCCCACAAGAGCCTAGGATCCGCCACTGGGGGAAACTACTGCGAAGAGGAGGATGGGGAGTCGGATGGGTGTTCCAACCCGCATTTTTTGCACATTGGGATCATATGCCCCTCTAGATTGACGATTATCCTTATAGTGGGATGAATTATCAGGGAGATCCTAACTTGCCACTTTCGCTCAGGCAAGAATGGGGACCAAATGGTAATCGTTAAGTTGCTATTTTTATGGTGCATTTCATATTTTTATCACATGTATATGGTACTAAGTGTAAAATATGTGTTATGCAGAAATAGCACTGGTAAAACCGACAAGAAATGTAGGATGAGCCATAGTGCTTGTGGCTGCAGATTGGGGAACATCGTCATCTTGTCAAGGTCCAGAGGATAGTGTGCTACTCGTTTATCTACACTGTAGATGTGGGGTACTATTGACCAGAGTCTCTGAGCGCAGATGGCATGAGCTAGACAATCGATACATATATGAGTGTAACGGCCTTCGCTTAGAGTGGCGAGGTATCATGCGGTGCATGGCGACGGATGGTCATGCAATATGTGATCTACGTGCAGGTGGGGTAGAGCCTTTGGTGCGTGATCCTTTGGATAGTGACTAGATATGGGGACATGTGGGTCCCTTTGATTTTGATTTTTGTAACATGTTTTGGGCATGTTGGATGTATTTAGAGCTATGGGCTTCAAACACTTATATGATACATAATATGATTATGCATTTTTATATGACGATGATGGTTCGCCATGTGTTTTGTTTATGGTTGTCTTCTGTGGTATACATGTGATAAATGCCAATCTAGAATGTTGTTTGTAATGGTATCTACATAGTTATTTTGGGCTCTAGGAACTTGACTAAAATTAATGGTTTGAAATTCATGTACCAACAACGTAAGATAATTAACAACTTATCTGTTGATTTTTCATAATTGGGTAAAATATGACAAGGAATAATAATTGAACAATGGTTTGATTAATTATTCCTAGAAGGAAATCAAATAAATAGTGATTTATTTAATTATTCTTCATGAGTTTAATTATAAATTACTTAACGAAGGTGGTTTATTAAGTAATTTTTCACAGTGAAAGAAATTTTACTATTGTAAAATTCACTTTACATGGTGTAGTTTGATCCATCTAGTAAATAGGCTAGATGATCAGTATTTTGGTGATAACATATTTCCCCCCAACGTACAAGTGTTAGGAGGAAAACATATGACCGAACTGTGTTGTAAAGACATAATCACTACACAACAAAGTGGAGAGAGAGAGAGAGAGAGAGACCAATACAACTGAAGCAGGAGGATAGGGACAGAGGGGGCAAGACCAATGCAAGTCACCTTTTATGTTGTGGTACCAGACCTCAATGAGGTGGGGGAGGCATACATATACCCGTCGAGATAACATAGTACAAAAATAATGGTGTGCTGAGAAACATCAAACTGTGCAATGAAGTACATGCTGAATGGTACATGACATGTTGGCATAACTAAGTTAGAAAATAATACAATGTGTCCCATATATATAATGAACCTAGAAAATGTGAGCCAAGATTGAATATAATATGAATTGATTACATGAGATATAATGGCCCTGCCCTCAAAAAATGGGTTGGAGGGAGGGTAGAGCAACCGAGGAAGCCCTGTTGAACAAGGAAGGGATCTGCAAAACTAAATGGATCATCTGAAGGAGATGTGCATGCTATGAACATTGTGATTGGTAGGAACTATACCCATTATATTTGCAGAACTGCATCTAAGGCTGTAGCATAATAGGAATGCATCCGAGCATGTGGGGGGCTACCTAAAGGGGAACCCACTCAAGAGGTCTCAAACATCTCACGCACACCTAGGAACCACTGGTACAATTTGCTGCATCACTGGACCATCGATTGTATGGATCATGAACATGAAACACCCAAGTCAAAGGGAAATAATGAGTCCCTCTACTCGATCCAAAGTCCCGAACAAGAATGGAAGATGGAACCAAGATACACTACTCTCTAGGTCATTCTTATGGAATAAATGAGCTGATGTCGACAGAATAGGGCCCACGATAGGTGAGGCAATGAGGATCCTCAACTAAGGTATGAGGGAAAATAGTAATGTGACTGATGGACTGACACTAGGTATAATGGAAAATCATGGATTCAGGAACAGATAGATGACTTCCCTTGTCAGAGCATAAAGTGCATGGTTGACCTGGCAGCAACTGACTCAACCTCAGATGGGATGCGGACAGTATGACTCGAGGCCAAAATGGGCAAGATGGGATGAACGGTATCAAAATATGGATGGAATAATATGATATGATATAATGGGATACAAAATAGACTCCATGGATGCAAGGGTGACTCATCGTGGATGCTCTGAACAAGGGTGACTCGATGACGCTGCCACACAGAATAGGCCCGGTGGGGACCATAAAAAAATGATTAATTGATGGTTACACATGATGAAAATTGACACGTGAGATGACAAGTTCCAAGGGAAGGTGGTCCCCAGATTACAAGCGTCGCATATGAAGAAATCCGATTTTGAGAGGCTACGAAGTGACCCTTCTTGGAAAAATGGCTTCCTAGTGAAGTTTCAAATCATCCAAAACTGAGAAGGACTCTTTATAGTACTTGATGAAACATTTCCAATGATGTTGATGGTTCATCAAGCTGAGCTACTATTTTCTCAAAGCGGGTGACAGAAAAATTGTGGATTTATCTATGAAAGGACATTTTCCCTCCAATTGGAATTCATTTTTTAAGTGAGTAGTGGTAAATTTGGAGAGGAGGAAAAGGCCCCAAATCTTGTGGAGATCATAGTGGAAAAAACTGGCCATCAGAATCAGGATCTGCGACTTTCAAATAGGTGGCCTTACTCATCTCTGCAACTTTCAGATAGGTGGCCTTACTCATCTCTTCAATTTCATTTATTTATTTCGTGATTTTTGGCTCCTGGCAGCTCCCTAGGAGACCCTTGCTCCTCTTCACGGTCTAATCACACATTTTGTGACTAGAAGTACAATTTAGATCATAGGAAACAGGTGAAAACTTGTGAGCTCACACTTTTTGGGCATAAAACTGCGATTTGGGGCTGAAACGAGGGGTGGTTTGCTCGCTTGGTGGGGGTTGTAGGTTGATTAGTGTAGACTAGTGTTTTCTTCTCTCAATTGACAAGAAATGTGGTGTTTTGTAGGCATGGCAGTGCTAAAAATCAACTGGTGTGAGTGAGACTTGGGTACCCTCCAATCCGAGATTCAAATGGATCAAGGGGTTCGAGGGGCATTGGCTCGCTATGGGGTTCTCAAGTTGGTAGAGAAACCATTGATGAGGGCAAGTGAGCCCTTGCCATTGAGAATTATGAGCTATTGGGATCCAGACCATGAGGTATTTGTTGTGCAGGGGCACAATATTGAGCTCACATTACAGGATATTTATTTCTTCACCGAACTCCCTCCCCTCAGAGTGGTGGGGATATACATCTGGTGTTTCCTTGTGGGAGGAACATTATAAAGTTCATGGAGCGCCATTGTCCATAGGATGTGCATGTGAAGGGCATGACTATCCCAATTAGTGATTTAGCTTGGCTAGAGACATAGGTTGTTTCCGAAGCTGTGCTACGGGTCTTGGGCAGCCATGTGTTCCACCACATCACTGGTGGGTAGATGATACTGGTTGATAGTTTTTTGGCTAGGACCTACTATGGGCAGGCTAAGATGATGCTGTTGTCATTGAAACGATAGTTAAGTTTATGCAGGTGAGCCATGACTATGTTTCTGGTGCAGTACTATGCGCATTCTTCTTTGAGAAGATACCCACCATCCTTCCTCATCTATAGATCTGATATGGGGGCCCACAGGAGCCTAGGATCCTCCACTGGGGGCAGCTACTACGGAGAGGAGGACGGGGAGTCACATGGGTATTCCAACCCATGTTTTTTTCACATTGGGATCAGATGCCCCTCTAGATTGACGATTATCCTTATAGCAGGATGAACTATCAGGGAGATCCTGACTTGCCACTTTTGCTCAGGCAAGCATGGGGACCAAACGGTAATTGTTAAGTTGCTATTTTTATGGTGCATTTCATACTTTTATCACATGTATATGGTACTAAGCGTAAAATATGTGGTATGCAGACATAGCATTGGTAAAACCGGCAAGAAATGCGAGATGAGCCGCAACGCTTATGGCTACAGATTGGGGAACATCATCATCTTGTCAAGGTCCAGAGGATAGTGTACTACTTGTTTATCTACACCGTAGATGTGGGGTACTCTTGACTAGAGTTTCTGAGCACGGATGGCATGAGCTAGACGATCGATACGTATATGAGTGTAACGACCTTACTTTATAGTGGCGAGGTATCATGTGGCGCATGGCGATGGCTAGTCATGCAGCACATGATCTACGTGCAGGCGGGGTAGAGCCTTTGGTGCATGCGTGATCCTTCGGATAGTGACTAGATATGGGGACATGTGGGTCCCTTTGATTTTGATTTTGTAACATGTTATGGGCATGTCGGATGTATTTAGAGCTATGGGCTCTGAACACTTATATGATGGATAATATGATTATGCATTTTTATATAACGATGATGGTTCACCATGTGTTTTGTTTATGGTTGTCTTCTATGGTATACATGTGATAAATGCCAATCTAGAATGTTATTTTCAATGGTATCTACATAGTTATTTTTGGCTCTAGGAACTTGACTAAAAGTAATGGTTTCAAATTCACATACCAACAGCTTAACATGCATATATTTTCTAAATATGACTTGGTTATGCACATGATACACACCAGTCAATTGCATGACAAGTACCAAGGAATATAAATGAACATGAAGATGAAGGATGCGTTGAGAAAGGGAATCGACTAACAAACCTATCACTACATCATATTCAGCCTAGTTATTTGTGGCAGATCCAATACACACGTCGTTTGGAAGGACTAATGTATGCAAGGGGGTAAAAATGGCCTAGGCTGTCACGGCTATATTCCTAGAGAAGCGACGTACACCATCAACATGACCGATATACGGTGTGGATGATGGATCCATCTAAAAGGTACAAAAGATGACAGGTGAGATGATGCATCGTACTCAACTTCATGACAGAAATAAAGACATGCAAATCAAAGAGATAAGCTATGAGAAAAATTTCTTTAGGTAGATTGCATTGGGATTATTAGGAATGGAATGGCCTTTAGAATCCTCCAAAAAATATTCCCCCTTGCCTAAGTGCAAGGATAATTAGCGGTAGACATAGCTTCCATGATGTCCTCATCAAAATCGAAGATGTGCGGACGAGAGGAATGTTGACTACATCATGCGGCGCGGTACCTCGTGCGTCAACCTAAGAAAGAAGGTTCACATATGCATCATATGGAATGATAGATGACGAGACAGTAGATGAAGGATCTATGTATGTTGAGACCTGGGATTCTATCAAAAGAGGTTGATAGAAGCGTGCTCAGAAACCTCAGAAAGGATTGCCTACGAGGAACTCAAGGATGATGACATGTAAAGGATATGGCCCGTGGTGTCCGTCATCTCAACATCTAGTGAAGGGATCACGATGGTGGGACCAGATTACCCCTATTTTGGTTTACTATTGGTACAAAAATCCATAGGAAGAGGAGAAGGTGATCCATTATGAGTGGTCTCGTATATGCAAATTGCCTTAAGGAAATCATAAAATTTTTTGAGATGAGGGCAACAATGGGAGTAGTCACCATGATGATCACACAGGGCACAAGGGTGATTTTTGCATATCATTGTGAGTTTCTTGCTGTGGACCCTGTTATTTAACATGGAATTTAGCAATATTTGACTCAGGGAACGTTTCATGAACCAAAGGTTTGAGATGAGGAAGCTCAGGACAATTATTGGTCATGTGCCCCACAACTTTACACAAAGTGCACAGAGGTGACGACTTTGGGGTCTTGGGGACTGGAGGAGGTTGGGGAGCCTTGTCCTTAGGTTCTTTCCTCTTATCTTTTCATGCTATCCAGATGCTTTCACAATAGGAGTGAGTTTCTCTTGAGGTTATGATGGAACTAAAGTAGTGGTAGGGGCCATAGGGACCAGTTGAACCAGGGTCAGAGCACGATAAGGTCTTAGCTGGCCAGAAAGAATGCTTGCACTGGGATCAATGTACCATACGGGGATCCCTAAAGTCATGTTAGGAAGGACCAACAAAGCCATGACAGGGACATAAAATATTTCCGGAGGGGGAAATAAGAAATGTATTTGGCCAGCAAGTTAATGTCTGGGCGGAACAACTCCAGGATGGTTGAGTCCTAGAGGAACAGTTCCTGGGGGAAGATCAGAGAGGCACCCACAAATGGAGAAGGTCTTGGGGGGTGGATCTGGATGGCTCGGCTGGGATGGTAACTGCACATTGCGGAGGAGCTCATTGTGGATGAAATGTACCAAACGGCTTGAGGACAACCCGTGACGCTGAAAGATTTAGGCTCTAAGATGAGAGGGGGAGGACCAGGGAAAGAACCCAACAATGAGGAATCTTTATAGACTCTCGATGAAACACCAGTGAGAGGAGTTGAGGACTTCTTATCTAACACTGATGAGATAATGGACTCGAGGAACGTCACGGATGCTGGCTCGTAGTAAGTCAACTGATCTATGGTAATGATCTTCCCTTCATTGGGGAAGCACATCTTGTGGAAAAATGTAGATGCGATAGTTGACATGGCATATGTGTAAATAAAACCCTAGAGAATGTTTTAATCTAAAGGGGCATTGATAACCTCAATATCTACATGGATAGTCTTGCCGCAAGGGTCACTGGATAGTTGCGGTACATGCTAGGAGGCTAGGAGGAGTGTCTGTCCTAAGCATGCAAAGTGATGGTGAAGGGGGACAAATCAGGTGACTAAAGGTTTTTCCAAATGGTAGCGGACATCACATAGGTGAATGCACCATCGTTAGTAATGCATCGGGAGATGATGACATTACGGACTCAGACTAGTACTTAGAAAGCAACGGAGCAAGGCAATGGGGGATGTTCTGATGTATCAACTGGGAAGACAATCAAACAATCGTCAGAAGGATCTACTACACCCAAAGAAGTTATTAGAGCTTTCTTTTGAGAAGGGCATGACTGGAGTACATCTAGCATTGATATGGTGGTAGGTGATGGTGCCAAGTCATCTACTATACTGTATATATGGGCAACTCGGTTATAAGCTGTGTTATGGCATAATGGTCCCTTTGGGATCTTGGGAATTGCCTCAGCTTTAGGTTGAGGGATCTATAATGGAACATTTGATGTCATAAGAGGCTCAGTAGAAGCTTTGGCTTTGGTCTCAGTGGCAGACGAAGTTGATGGCTTATCATATTGACGCGATCGAGTTCGAAAGTTGATATCCGAGGGATTAACCTCATTAAAGCTCATCATGAGGATCTGGTAGCCACCAGGACCAGAAGGTTGCGGAGGGGGGGCTGCTTGACCTAAGTGAGGTTGAGAAGAAACAAATCCTTGTTGAGGGAAAGGATTTGAAAGCATTGTCGCTTGAGATGGTGTAGGATTCTAAGGTAATTGTTGGCCTCCAGAAGTTGCTTAAGCTTCCCACATTTGGCGCATCTGGGGTAAGATAGCACACTCATGTGTATAATGGCCATGTACACCACAACATACACAAGGCTTGTTCATGTGAATAGCCTTGTTTTGCTTGGGTTGGCTTCCCTGTTGCTGGTTGTTGGTGTTAGGCTGGTTCCCCCAGGATTCACTAGGTTGATTACCTTGATTACCCTGGTTACCCTTGTTACCCTTGTTATCCTTCCCCTTATTATTTTTTCTTCAAATTTTGGGGATTGGTTGCACTCTGCTGTGCAAACAACTGACCCTAAGGGGGCAGTAGCTGCGGGGGTTGAGGATGCATGGGAGGATGCGGTGTTAATGCTTGAGGGGCTGGAGTGCTTGACTGTTCATAAGGAGGAGCAATGGTTTGGTGGATAGGTTGGGGCCCTGAAAACATGTTGCTAGCAGGAGGGGCATAAGTGTTGGAGGAACTGGTGCCCCCTTGTGGATGGCCATAACTTTGTTGAGTATATGGGAAATGATGTGAAAGAGTTCCTGTTAACACCCAGGTTGTTCTCTTTGACTCCCAAGAGAATACGGCCGGGGTAACCACTAACCAGTCTTTGGGCTGCAGCTTCTAGCCCAGCTGCAGTCAGAGAGGGCTCTCTCTATCAGGTTTGTCACTGCTTTCATTGGGAGTTTTAGGCTAGTTGTGAGATGAGTTTTTGGTTGTTTTTTATGTATTTGGTTGGGAGGATGCTTCTGATTCCTTTAAAGTATATCAGCAGGGAAGGTTAATCCATTGGGCAGTGGGGTCTAAGACTGTTTTCTTTTGAGATCTTTGATTTTAGTGAGGAGGAAAGCTACAGGGCCTGTGTGCATTTCATGGAACAAACTGTGAATATTGAGGATGAGGTGAATACAACTAGTAATGAGCAATTAAGATTTCATTACTTAAGCTGTATATTTGTGAAAGAGGCATGTCATCTAAGAGCAATCGCTTGAATCCTTAAAACAACAATGCACAATAAGGATATGGCTTAAAGGTAGCATTTAAGAATTACGCTTTAAACATTTTAACAGAAGAAAACATATGAGACAGTTCAGATTGAGCTTAGAGTAGTCAATGACTAAATCCTGAAGCTATCCTTTTTCTTTACTATCTAGAGTTTCAAACCTACAGGAATCATGGGAAACAGGAAACATGAGAAACATATGGAATGACTGGGAACATATGTAACATAAGGAGCCATGAGAAAAACCTATTGAGCCATGTAATAATCAAGAATCCTGCAACTTTGAGGCATACACCATTGAGAGACCAAGAGTCAACACATCTTTAGAGAAATCCCACTGCCTTTGTATTAAACTGTCTGAAAAATTTACAATATCAGAGTTACAGAGAATATCTCAGAAGAGTTTCTTACATCCGAAGTCCAACCTCCCCTTATCAAACTGAGGGGGGATATATAGGAGTTTGTTTACAAAATATCTCAGGTATGAGTCATCTGAGCGGAAAAATATCTCTTACATTGGGACAGAAAAAGTAGATGAGAAGTTATTACAATCTTTAGTGAGCTATAAAAGCTATTAACTGCTGTCAGAGAAATTTTGACATCTGGAGCTTTATGGAGTTAGTTGAAGTCGGTTGAATGCTTTGAATTAACTGCTGAGTAGCCTTGTGTGCAGCTATGTGTCCTCTTGGTGAGCTGTCATGGTCCTTCGGCTGAATTTGTCTTTAAGTGCCTTAAATGCTTTCTTTATCATTATGCTGTCTTGTATCTTCCATCCTTCTCAAATATTTTATTTAGTCTTGATCCTTCCGTACGGAAATTTATACAAACCATGAATTCCATTACGGGAACAAGCCTTTGTCTGCATGCTGAATTTCACATAAGTGTCTTGAGCAGAGTCATCTTGAGGGATGAGGAAAATATCCATCTTCATTTCCATGTTGTTTTTAACAACTGATTTCTGATCTAAGTCATCTGAGCCCTTACTCATATTATCTACTTTAAAAGTATGTGGTCCTATGACTGCCTTTGACTTGGCCTCTTGGTAACCGAATGACTGAAGTTAACGTGGCAGAATTCTGAGCATGGATTGCCACCAATCTTCCTTGGGCATCTGATGTCTTCTGATTTTGATGAGGGTCTCATCAGCCTCTGTGTACTTGAAGAAATTGGGAGGAGTTTCAAAGAGGTGATTGACCTCATTTTCAATGAAGAATAAACCTCCCAATTTATTATACAAATCTTGCCCTGAAGGAGGCCCTTTCTGTTCAGATGAACTGCCAGATGCAGTAATCTGATTCTCCATGTATGTCTCCATTCTGTTGACAAACTGATCAAGGGTAACCAATTTTCCTTGACTGCTCAACAGACTGGGCAGGCCTCTTGCTTGCAGCTCTACCAGTTTGGCCCTGAACTCCTCCACATCCTTTGTGATATCAAAGCATTTTCTCTCCACTGCCTGTACATAGCCTCTGAGTGTGAGTACCTTTTTGGCATGGAGGACTGCTTCTGTCCTATTCGGAATACCCATGGCAGCCAACTCCTCCTCCTCATGTCGGTTTAGGTAATCAACTATTCTATTGGCCTGATCTGGCCTGTCACCTAACACAGCTTTAGCCCTATCAATGTCCACCCTAGCTTGCCTTAGGAGTTCCATCTCTGATGGATGGTCTTTATGGACTTCCATTGCTGGGTGATAGACTTGCTTATTTTGGCCCATATAATTCTCTTTATTTCGGCCAGGGCTGCTTCTAGGTTCAATTCCTTCTCCAAAGCCTTTATCCTGGCTGTCAAGGTTTTCATCTCTCTACCTTGCTCGGCCACTGTCTGCTTGGATTTGTCATATTTTGCCTCCAGCTCTGCCAATTTTTCCTTGGCTTTCTTGATCTCATCTGCCTAGAGCTCCATTTGTTTGACAGCCTTGGTTATGTCTTCTATGGAGGGGCTGTCTTGTTGATCTGTTGTTGTTGCTGCTGTTGTTGGAGGAGCTGTTGTTGTTGGAGCTGTTGGAGGAACTGTTTGGGACGTAGATTCTCCCTGTTTTTCTTGTAGTGCTCCCTCCAGTTGCTTTTCCAACTCCCTGATCCTCTGATCCTGTTGTAACAGGAGGTCCAGCTGATCCTCCATCTTTTTCTGCTCCAGAAGCTCTGCCGTTTGAGGATGTTCAGGAGGTCATCATCCTTTTTCTTCATAAGTGCTTTGACCCCTGTTGGGTCATTAGGATCGTACCCTGTATCCACAATGATGTCCTCAAGGGTTTTTATTCTGGTGTCTTTGGCCTTGGAGGACAGTCTTTCCACATCTAGCTGAGTATTAGTGTTCTTTAGTGCTTCCTTCAGCTCATAGGCCAATGTGGCCTTCTCCACAAGGGTGGCATACACCATTTCTCCAGCCTGTTTGTGGAGTTCAATTTGGTCCATTGGATGTATGTTGCTGGCCAGGACCTCCACCCTTGTCTTGGTATAATCTGCAGCACTTTTAGGCTGCGACACCTTGGGTTCGAAATGGCTAAATATCATCTTTTCTTGTTTGATGTCATATACTGACATCAGCCTTTCCTGCATGGTAGGTGTAGCGTCTATAAACTGTTTGTACACCTCCTGCCTCAATAGCTCATTCTGAGCCTTGAGTTCTATGAAAGAAGCCTTGGTGCTTTTGGGCTTCTTGCTCTGTTGGGATTGTGAGGCCACCTCCAAACCGACCTGTAAATTCTCCTCCTGCTGGAAGGAGCTTGTTCCTGTTTGTTGGCTACTCTCTTTGTCCTTTTCAGTGTCTAAGACATCATCAGTGATGTCTTCTATTTCCGGGGAGTCTGCCCTTTGTCTTTTTGCCTCTGGCTGGTCTGAAGGTCCACTGAGAGGGGTGGAGTCTTCTCTGTGCCTTTTAGTTCCCCTTTCTTCATGTGCCGGAGTCTGTAGTACTGGGGCACTGGACTGCTGCGTTTGTGGGGGTGGAGTTAGGAGAGCAGAGGTCTTTGGCAGCCCATTTTGTGGCTTTTCCACCTGTTCTTGCTGCTGGCCTGATTGCTGATCTGTTTCCATTTTGGCCTCTTGTTCTGTTTTTTGTTGGGCCTCCTGCTCTGTTCCCTCTTCCTGCCCCTTGTGTGTTTCTTTCTGTTTCTGCTGCTCTGCCTCTTGTTGAGCCTGTTGCTCGGTTTGCTGTTCCTGTTGCCTATCCTCTGCCCCTATTATGCTTTTACCTTTGTCCATGGCTGATTTAGAAGTTGAAGGTGCTTGAAGTACAATTGTTTTTGATGAGGTCCCTTGTCCTACTGTGTAAGGCAATAATAAGGGTACCTGCTGCACATAATCAAGGTCAATAGTCTTTTCAAGCTC
>APFE031091835.1:0-11605 GCA_000404065.3 Pinus taeda | reverse complement strand
ATTGAACCAATTGTCTATAGTATTCTAGTTCAAATAACCTCATTGGCACATATTTTGGGAGCCTATATGGGCAGACTTCGCATCCATAAATCCTGAAGACTGTATGGTGCTCATATAGGTACCAGTCACCTATCTTGTTTTTCTTGGAAAGCTGTAGAGCTTTCTTGATTTCACTGGACACTCTGGGAGGTGGGGTCTTCATTATCATGCAGCAGAGTGGATAGACAAATTGGTCAACAAATTCACAAAAGGTATATGGTGAAATTGTCACGTTGTGGTAGACTGAGGTCCAGAAGATAACAGATCTTCTCTCTCCTGTTTGATCCAGCTTTCTGATATAGCATGGGAAGGCTTCAGAATGATAGTACATAAACATGTGGTAAAGGTAGCCTGAGTACCTGAAGACCCCTGTCTATCCAATTTGGTCAGCTGAGCATGGATCTTGTTTGCAATGAATTTGGCAAAGTTGTATTTTTTGGTAGGGGGTTTATGTGGGCTGTATACAGAAAGCATTGCCAGCATGCCTCTGTCCACATGTTCACTGTTTTGATACCCCAATACATAGGCTATCATGTCCAGTAATAGCCTGCCCACCTCAGTAAATTGATCATGGTGATAAGGAGGGGGTTCTGAGGTCTGACTTTCGGGCCTCATGAAGTCTCTGCTGATTCTCTGTAGTTCTTCATTGGTCAGGTTGTTACCAGCGTCCATCAACTGGTCCATGGAGAATGGGATCAGCAATTCTGTTTGATCAAAGTGTAGCATTTTGTTGATAGTCTCAGCATTGATATGAAAAAGGATCCTTCCTGATGAAGTGCTGATGGCTCTGTGCTCTGCATCATAATGATTAGCACAGAGGTGAATGATTTCTGGGAAAACATTCACAGCTGGGAGACAGTAGTAGGGCAGGTTTGACTCCCAGACTCCATGTGTGCTATGTCCGTCCCTGTGATCTTCTCTTAACCTACTGAAGGTTTGCAAAAAATCCCTGCTTCCTTCAAAATCTCCAATGAGACTGTCTTTATCAACTAGTGTCTGGGCTTCCAGCTGTTTGCTTGTCTGACTCTGTGAGGCCACACTGATGGATGAAGTTGCAGGGGAAGCCATGGTAGGAGCTGGTTTGTGGAAGAATAGTTCAATTATGCAGTTAAGTGTTTCCGGCTTTAACTCAACTGTTAATACAGTGAGTTCTTCCTTTGCAGAGGGAATTAGCAAGTTGAATTATACTTTCTTTAGTGAAATTCACAGGATGTGATTGGTTAATGAGAACTTTTACAGGGTTTCCTCAGGTTTGTCTGTTCGTAGCATCAATTGGACTGTACTCGGCAAAAGGGAACAATGCCGTGCACCCTGGGAAGGTTTTTCGGGGTTTCAGCCCGCGAAACGAGCACTGTTTGGCTGAGTTGTGGTTTCAAGGTGCTGTGGGTTGCTTGACAGGCTTAGTGTGATAGGGAGCAGCAGAATTTGAAGGTCTTTATGGAGTTAATAGGCAGATTTACAGAGAATTGAGAAAACAAGGGCGAAATGGGGAAACTGGCTAAATACCTGGATAAACCGGCTTGGGCTCTTGCGAGCTGAGCTGTGGACGCTTAGCACCGTGTTTCTGAACTTTTGAACGGTTGGATTCTTCAAATTGGCTGCCGGGGTCAAATTTCGCACCAACTGGTCGTTTAACGGCTCTCTTTCTTAATCAAATGAAAATGACAAAAAACAGCCTATTTGGCCGGTTATAACGTTAATTTTTGTAAAATAACGCGATTGGCGCTTTTCCGCTGGTGACGTCAGCATGACGTCATGGTGGGCCCGCCGTACAGTGATGACGTGGCACTGACGTGCTGGCCAGGGTGGCGGGACACGGTGGCAGGATGAAGCAGTGGCAATACAGCGTGGAGGATAACGGGGCGCGGGAGCGGGCGGTCGTGAGGTGACGTCAGGGTGACGTGGTGGTGGCAGGCGGTAAGTTGAAAGGTGGTAAGCGGGTTCCCCGCCCCGCTTTTGGAGCCAAGGTGGTATCGGGGAAGGGGCTCCGAACAGCCTCCGCGCCTGCCACGCGTCCCTGTACGGGCCAAAAACCACTCTCCCCGGACGTTATCGGTCGGTTACTTCGGGTCATGACATTGACCGCCCACCCTTGGATCTCGGCCAGCGGAAATCGGACGGCTGGCGGGTCCTCCGACTGGTCGTGCAAGTTTGGAAGGGGCCCGCCTGGCGATTAAAATATTCAGTTTAATAATGCGCCGGGGACTTTAGGTTTAATGGTTTTTTGCGGGTTTTTATGTTTTGGGCGAAAATCATTTATAAAGCGCAAACTACATAAAGAAGGGGCAAACTGGATTTTATAAAATATAAAGGGCAAATGACCCCCGACCTTAGGATAAAGCGCGGGGAGGGTAATTTTTCACTGTTTTCCGCCCTTTGGTGATTTTTTGGGTTTTTCAAGGTTTTGAGGGTTTTTTGAGGGTTTTTCAAGGAAAAATGGCATTTTGGGAATGGAGAGTGGTCTGAGGTGGTGCAAAGGGTGAGTCTTGGGTTCTTGACCTTGACCAGGTGTCAATTCAAGTCCCAGGGAGAAAATGGTATGGCTATAGTGCCAGGGAGGGGATATTTAAGCATTGTGGGGTTTATACACCATGGTGTTTATAATAATATGGATAGAGGGGTATAGGGAGCTAGATAGTAGAGTTAGCTGTTAATATGGAGGAAACACATGAGTGAGGGCTGATTCAACCAGTTTTCTTTGAAAGGAACTTGAAATAAGGAGTAGATGAAAATGAAAAGATTTTACACAAGAAATGTGGCTTCTTAAAGCCATAAAAGTATTTCAAATACATAAATTTCTGTGCTCTGTGCCTCTTAGGAAAGGGTGTTAGTAAATGAGTGACAAACAGATGAAAACAAGGAAATTAGTCATGCTCCAGTGTGTTACTCTTTCTGTATATGTTTCAGTACTTGATCTTGAAAGAGGCAACTGTTCTGCAACCCCAGCTACCTACCCAACTAGCTTTCCTAGCATTTTTTGTTCCTTCTTAGAGGGTGCATTTGGACTTGCAAACCCTTTGAATGCCTTTTCTTTTGATTGGCTTTTTGCTTCTATTCACTGTCTAATGCTACCCTTATTTCTTCCAAGGTCCCAGATTTAGCAGTTGGGATCCTTAAGTTTCTCTACCTAACTACTGATCTGCCAAGATTAAACAGTTTGGACAGATATCATTCTCTATTCTACAACATGGAAATTTAAGACATGGCATGATCCAGATTAGACTGTTGGACCACCCATCAAAATTGAGTTCTTACAAAATTGATACAGACATTGCCTTCTCAGGAAAATATGAGATCTCTGCATTTGCCAAAGCAGAGCATATTTGGACCTTTGATATCCAATCATGAAATATGAAACCTATTGGTATAGGTATCCAACAGGAGTATTGCGATGATCAGACAATGTTGGAATCTGATTGAATCACCAAATCAAAGCTTAGGAGTGGCAATGTTTAAATAATACTCAGAACAAAGTTCGGGAAGGAGTCAAGCAGAAGAGCAATCGAAGATCAAGATCAGTGAAAGGAAGATGTAATGAAGCAATAGTGCACAAGAACAGTTGGATCAGTCAGATCAATGAACAGGATTAACGGAAGATGAGCGCGAAGATCTTATCGTAGTAGATTACATTAATAGATGAATGTATCACATCACATACCAGTTGGGTGCTTACAATTTGCTTTCACCTATTGACAATCCAAACATATAACAACAAATTCAACCACCTCTTTCTTCAAATTCGGCCAGTAATAGAAATTCCTAATAACCATCAAAGTCTTCTAGTATCTTGGGTGGCTTGAATATGGATTGACATGAAACTCCCTCAAGATAAGATTCTTGAGCTCACTGCTATACGACACATAAATCTTGTCCCTAAATATTACCAAGCCATCTATCATGTGGTGATACTCCTCATCTCTATCACGTGCTGTTAAAATTGGAAACTAGGGACAAACTCCATGTGGGTCATCTTATTTATGGAAACTGATATTTTTCTTGGACCCCTCTCATCGAGAGGTGTAGGATTGATCTAAATATCATTCGATTCCGATAAGTATTCATGGAGTTATTAATCTATTTGTGTTATAAGACAATTTGTCAAAGTTGGCCAACAACCAAATAACCCACACATGTGCTCAACATTTTAGTACAAAAGGAGGTGACTTGATAGTCAATTCTACACACTTCACTCTTGATTTCTCTCCACTTGTTTTGGGTTTTAGTGGAAGAGAAATATAGGAGGATGAATCCCTAGGAGCAGTCAAAAGGAGAAGGCCCTACGCTGCCCTAATGGAGATCAGATCACAGCCATGGAAGCGATCCCTATGCTGCCCTAATGGAGATCAGATCACAACCATGGAAGGGATCTCTAAGATGCCTTAATGGAAGTCAAATCATAGCTAGGGTAGATACACTAACCTAGAAGAGACCTTACCTTTAACATAGTCATTTTAACGCAACTATGGAGGAAACCTCAACAAGATATACGCCACCCTAGCCACAGGCCTATGATGACCTAGATACAGGCCTATGATGCCATAGACGTAGGCTAGTTATAGCTAGAAGAAGGACCAAGGAATTCTGCTATAGGAGGTCGAGTTCTAGGGCCAAGAGGGCTAGCTACTAGACCGAGTAAAGAAGGAACAAAATGTTGGTTGTCTGGGCACTTTTGGAGGGACCGAAAGCCTAAACAGGAGGGTTGTAAGTGGTGTAATCAACAGCAAGTAGGGATGATTTGTTTGGGAAGAAAATCTGTAGTCCTGGAAGCTTAGATGGAAAAGTTTTAGGGCTGTAATAGTGGTTACAGTCATCCCTAACTAGAGGGTCGAGATTACAGAGGAAGGTATAGAATTCAAGGATAAGGAGGACAACATATTGTTGATAAGCAAGGTATGATTGTTCTATTGTTTTGATGCTTGTTGGGTTGTTGTAGGTTACAATGGGACAAAAACAACAATTTGCAGCAAACACATGGCAGCAATAGCATGGTGCTACAATTGGGACAACAATAATGATGAGACAACGCAATGACATGCTAAAAAATAGGACAATAATGACATTCTGCAACAGTGGCACAATGGGACAACAACAATAGCAATGTGCAGCAAGTACATGGTGGAAAGCATGGTGCTGCAAACACGTTGGGAAAGTTAGGCTATGATGCTTGGTGGAACATGGTACATGGGACATCAAGAAATCATTGTGCAACAGTGAGATGCATCATGATGGGTACAGTGAGGTAGAGGATGAGGCAACACTAGTGGGTGCAACTAGATGATAAGGTACATCAAGATGTTGCAGTATAGGAGGGTGCAGCATAAGGTGCAACAGTATGATGATGAGGTCTAGCATAGTGATGATGGGTGCAACATGGTGCAACACAGTGAGGTGCAACATGATGATGAGGTGCAACACTATGATGAGTGATGAAGTCACCTAAGAGAATCAATTGAAGCAACATGTCTTCAACTGAGTTCAGCTACATCATGTATCATATTCTTAGAGATGATCTATGCTCTTATTTAGATAAGTCAAAGTGTTTGACTTCGGTTGTAAATGTACTATTTCTCTCTCTCTCTCTCTCTCTCTCTCTCTGCTGAACTATTGAAGAACATATAAGAAGAATTGGTCAAGGTTTCCCCACATTGGGGTTTGTCCCTGGCTAGCACCACATCTTGTGTCCTCTTGACTTACCTTGGCTTCTGCAATCTATGTTTATGTTCTATTTGCAATTTACTTTAATTTTGATGTGATTGCTAATCTGGAAATTTTATTGAGTTAATTGTGAAAATTGAAATAAATTGCTCTAAGCATAGAAAATACTTAAAATTAACATCGTATTAGAGTTGAGGTAAAGGCAAAGCCAAAGCAAGAGTGAAAGAGAAATCACCAAAGATAATTGGGAAAGGACAAAAGGCTCAATGGGTTCCTCATCCCCCTTCAAATTCACCAAGGGTGAAGTCAAAGTAGAGAATATTATCAGAATGGTGCAGTGGAAGCTTCTGATGGCCTACCTTAAGATCACTTCAATGGGAAGTTCAGATCTCAAGGTGGTGTTCCTCAGCAAAATGTATCAATTTTGGATCTGATTGTTGATGGTGAACAACGATCAGATATCGGAAGGATGAAACCATTCACTTGGCGACTCCAAACCAGTTTCAAGATCAGATCCAAGGACTCCACTAGAGGATGAACCCGACCAACAGAAACATGAAAGGACAATATGGAAAGATCAGGTATTCAAGTTGGCATTTCATCCAAGACGTTATGTTCTTTGTTATAAACTATTTCTTCTCTTTTCCTGAGAATGTCAAGAAGGCTTTGCAAAGTATATTGTATTTGAGAAAAGATCCTCAGTCTGCAATTGATTCCTTCCCTGTGAAGATTGTAAATACCAGATATTCGCATGCCTTTGATCTTGATCAAGACCCTTCTCCTGAATCTTGGGATGACCGTCTTCAAACTGATGAGCCTAAAGAGACCAAGACTGATTCTACACTTTCTTGTACATACCCCACTACCTTTTAAAATTCCATATCGATACAAGCCTCTGATTTTACCTCCTATATCCCATGCTTTCCCTAAAAATCATGACCTATATCTACCAAGATTTGATGATGACTATAACGACATCACTACTGAGAGACATGTACTGAATTTTGAGTCTTTTCTCAACCTTTTTGAAGTTGATGAAGAGGATGTCAGTATTAGGCTTTTTGCTCTTTCTTTGCAAGGCAAAGTCAAGAGTTGGTTCAAAACCCTGCATGATGCGAGCATCTCAGATTTCCACCAGTTCGTCAAAGTTTTCCTTGACAGGTGGGTGGTCAGACAGAACCCTTTCTTGATTCTAGAAGAGTATAACCAGCTGAAAAGACAGCCAGGGGAGATGGTGCAACAATTTTCTGCCAGGTTTAACCAAGTCTATTTTTCGATGCCGGTTAATAGAAGACCTCCTCCCAGATCTACTCTCTTGCACTACCCAAAAGCCTTTGATTCGGAAATGGAGTTTCAGCTGAGGGAAAGGAACCTTGCAACACTTGAAGAGATGCAGAATAGTGCAGTAGATGTAGAGGCCAATTTGTTGATCAGAAGGGAAACATTGAAGGAAGAAGAGATGAAGAACATAGATCCAAAGGAATCGACATCTTTAGAGCTAAAGCTCGACATTTTGGTAAGTGCAGTGGAATATATGATGCAAAAGATCACCACAAGGAATGATTATGATGATCAAGACCATGGTTCACTGATTGAAGAAAAAAAAGTGGTTGATCCAAAAAGATTTCTTTCATATCCCTGTTGTCATAGATCTGATAATGATTGTTTTATAGATCATCTTGGAGAAGAGAGATCTATTGATATGACATGTATGCTTGATGATGTGTTTTGTACTGATGATTTGCCTCAGTTTGATCAGTATGATGATGATTATGTTCTCCAAACAGAAGCTAATCTTACTAACGAATCAACAGATAGTTTGTGGGAGGAAGAAGTTCACTTTCAGCAGTTCGAATACAGTGATCAGCCGTTGCATATCAGCTATGGAAGTGAGGAGGAAAGTGCAGCAAATTTTGAAGTAAGTGAAGGATCTTTGCCTTTTTGTTTTGCTTCATTTTAGTTCATCAGAGACAACTTTGATGTAATCAAAAATCAATCGTCGATAAGTCTTGATCTAGACCATCTTGAGGGCAATGCAATCCTTGTTCATGACTTTTCATACCCAGATTTGTAGCCCCCGAATGCCATTGGTTGTCAAGTTGCAAATGAATATTTGGAAGCTGGACCATATGATCAAATGATGCAAGATGATTCTGTACCATTCTATTTTGAATTATTTTAGTTTTTGAAGGGAAATTTGCATAATATATCTTCAAATGGGAAGCCTGTAGAAAATCATGCAATCTCATCAAAACTAATAGAAAATGGGTTGCAGCAATCTTTTCAAGTTTTTCACAATCCAATAGCTGACGTGTTGGATGATGCCTTCAGTCAAAGTCCTTCTCCATTAGCTAACTGTGAGCTTCGAAAAAGTATTGATACAAACTTGATCTGGCAGCCAGTTTATTTGTCATTTTCAATAGGAGTCTCATCACAGTGCTTAGATGAAAGTTTGCATTCATGGTATGAGGAGAAGAAAAGTAATCCATTGGATGAGCTAAGTCCCAGTGTGCATGATTTTCAAGATCCTTATGCAGTGTTTTTGGGTTCAGATAGAGAATCCATATTATTCAACGGATTTGTTTACAAGTTTTCATGGGAGTTGCTTTTCAATAGTTCTCTCTTGTTGTTCATAAGCAAGCACTTGTGGAGAATGCAAACAACAACCAGAATACTTACTTGGTTGCATTGGTTGTTTCATTTCACTTGATCGGGTGATGAATGGAACAGTTAGATTAGGTTTTATTGAATAAGCTCCATTTTGAGCATATTTTCCAGTTTTTCAGTTGTGTTTTAGTATTGCGTCAGTGTCATTTCAGTTATGAGTCTTGAGTCTTGAGGCTTGAGTTTTGATGTTTTTGTTGCCAAGATATTGATTTCATATTGCCCAATGGATAAGGCACTGGTCTGCTCTCCAAGATTTGTGGTTCTTGGCACCTCCAAGGAGCTACCATCCCCAATGGAGCCAATGTTAGTATCAGCCTTTGAAGCCTTCCACCAGTGATCAAATATGCTCTTTAAAGTGATCTTAGGGTGTCACAGTCAAATTTTGTCATTTCAAAGAATTTTCAAGTAAAATTTGGTCACCGGGTATTAGTTCTAGGATTTGTTTTCACTTCTTTCAAAGTTGTCCAAATGTCGGTCCATGTCACCATTCAGATGAGTGTACCATCATTCAGAGAGTTTTCATCATCATTTCAGGCTCCAATGGGTCATTTTACACCTTGTTCGTGCTTCAGTTGTGCCTAGGTAAGGTTCATTTCCCTCTCCTAGGGTTTTGAAGGTAATTTCTCTTGGATGGTCAAATCATCAACAAAAATTGTATCCTGATGTTCATACACCTCCCCCTATCCTTAATGTACCTTATTAAAGACTTCCCATCACTGATATCCCTCAAATTCCTCATTTTCCCACAAACCCTAGTTTCTTGCTACAATTTGACAATTTTCTAGGCTAGGCCTGTGTTTTCCCTTTTGAACCCCCTCGCCTCACTCAACATTTGAAATTCCACTTTCCCCTACTTCCTAACATCCCTCCCTTCTTTTCAAAATTTTCTCAAGAATTTAGAAGCCCCTTATCCCCTTCATTTCACTTCATTTCGAAAACGCCCCTATTCCACACATCGGGATAGGTTTTACTCAAATGATTTTTCTGAGCAATTAAAAATGAATTTAGAAAAAGTGATAGATTTTTTTGTCCATAATATGCCAAGGAAGAAAAACCTCCTTCACTTTTTACACAAGTGTCATGGTTTTAGAGAAATGTCAAAAATACAAGTTGCCTCAGGAGGGTTGCTACACCTCTGGAGTGACCTTGGGAAAATAAAGATTTATCCTAGTTTGTTTGGCCAAATGACTTTGTTGATGCATAAAATGATAACTAGACATAAATATATTTCCAATGAGCTATCATGAGCTCAATTTGGAGTTGAGGAAGACCTTCAAAAGTTGACTGCAACAGCACTCTGCATTTAGGAAACCTCATTTTGCACATTTTGACCAGTCTTGGGAGATTTGACTTTGGATAGGGAAAATGAACTCCAAATTGAAACATTAAAGATTTTTTGGAGAGGAGACTCAATAAGATTTCCAACGAACTATCACAGACCCAATTTGGACACTACTAACGCCTCCAAAAGTGGTCTTCAAAATGCGCTACGCATAGGATCAGTGGCGCTGCGCATAGAAAAGGCACTGCACACCTGGCAAAGTTTGGCAGTGTAAAATTACACTGGCACTGCACATACAAAAGGCACTACACACCTATGTGAGGGTGTTGTGCACCTGTAAAACTGTTCCAAATCGCTCCAATTTGCCTCAATTCTCCAAATTTTCCTCTTGACAAGTAAGTAACACAATTATTCTTGTTTGAAAAAGGGTTTTTTGCATCACTCTATGGTACTTGTGTTTATCAAAACAAAACCCTCTCATATACTTTAAAGCTCATTCATAGATTGTTGTCATATCACATCCATTGGTTGTCCCCCTAAAACCCTATTCCCTCATATAAATTTCCCTAGATCTCATCCCTTCATACAAATTTCCTAAACCCTATACCCTACATACAAAACCCTACTCACTCCCATAAACCCTACTCACTCCCTAAATCCCATTCAAATTCCCATTCACCCTCACCTACTCATCCTAAAATCTCTTCATACTCATCTTTCTTCCATCCACCCATCTCATCATTCACCACAAGTGTTCACAAACAATGAAAAAGGCCAGGTGACTAGGCAGCGAAGAGGCAAGGTTAAAAGATATAAGGCAAAGGAAATTGAGAATCCTAAGGAGATTTTTCTTGAGTGGTTAACATACACCTGGAGAAGTTGATTGAAAGGGTTAACAGAGACAAAAATATGCTTCGTCACTTAGCCTATCACTACCTAACCCGGAACAAGATTTGTTATGCAAGGACAAAGAGGCTAAAAGGCAAACAAAGAAGAGTCTTGAGGAGCAAGAAAGAGTAATATAAACTCAAGATCTTGGCGGAAACATCATTGACTCATCAAAGCACTTAACAAGGGTCAATCATGCCAAATTTCAAGAAATTTGGAGAAATTTTTGTCAATTTTGAAAATTTTAATGTAAAAAACATGCTTTTTCAATAGGTGGCACTGCACTTTTGTTGGGGACACTTTCTTGCAAAAAAGTTCATATTTTTGGAATCAGCATGGAAACATATGGAATCTTAGAAATGGCTGAGAATTTTGGACAAGTTCTAGGTCTCCGAAAGGGCAAAAAACACGTAAACAGTGCCCTCTCTGCCACTTTTTTGCCACACAGGAAGCAGTCTTGGGAGTATCAATTTTTGGAGGGGAAAATGGACTCAAAATTCAAAAATTCAAGTTTTTCCAGAAAGTAGACTCGCCAATTGTTCCAACGAGCTATCCTACACCTAATTTGGACTCTGGTAAGCCTTCCAAAATTGGCCTAGAAAAAAGCTACGCATAGGATTAGTGGCGCGACACATAGGATGAATTTTGCCAGTTTTGCTAGAAAAGCTAAATTTCGCCTAGTTTTCTCTACAATTGACTTTTTCTTGCTCTCTTGGTGAAATTAGCATGGTAAATGATGTAACTTGATGTAATTATGGATGTAAAACACTTGATAGGGTAGATACATCAAGTCAAAGGTGGTTTTGAGCTGAATGAATTGGTTTCCTTGGTTTTAGAGGCAAGTTGTTCGACTGCCTATATTCTTGTTCTTAGTTTAGATATAGTTGAAACCACCCCTTTTCTCATGGATTCGACCCTGATAGCTAGCTTGAATAGTTTCCTTGCCTATATCATGTACTTTTTTATTCATTTCTAAAGGTTGGACTCTGGCAGAAGTGTTGGACTCACTGAACATTTTATATCAGCAGTTGGTAAGGAAATAAACTAGGGTTTTGCCACATTTTGTGGAATTCT
>APFE031091830.1:65452-76040 GCA_000404065.3 Pinus taeda | reverse complement strand
TATTATATTATTGATAAAATCGCCTTCCATTTTTCCTATATACCATGAAGATTCGCCCATTTATTATACTTATAAATTTAGGGGGTGTTCTTAAAATTTTCCCTGGTCTCAAATGAGAATGGAATCGGGTGACCTCTCCCAAATACAACTTGCATCGCAAAAGCAGTGTAATGGCCCTCCTAAACTACTTCCCCCATTTAACTAGAAAATCACCACTATTCATCAATAAAAAGAACTCGCCAAAAATTAATGTTTTTTTTATAAAATCCCCATTATCCCTCTTTTCGCTCTTTTCACGCATTTGCTATTGAGAACTCAGAAAGCCATTGCGACCCTTGAAAACTAACAATTCGCTCACAGACCTCTGCCATTGCTCCACAGATACTATAGACAGTCCAACTCATTCATCAGTCCATACCAGAACCGTACAGGCCTTTGTAGCCTCCATCAACCACTAGTTACAGTCAATTTCGCCCAATTCCAAGTATTTAACCGTGGAAAACCAACTCCATTGTCAAATTCCAAGTAAATTCACCCTCATAACACTATTAATTAAGTAAAAAAATATCAAATTTACTTTTATTTTTACACTTTGAGCCATAACCATCTGAAAAACCGTTGTTTCCCTAAAAACTCTAAATTACCCCCTACACTCAAATCCATAAGAACTGAGTATGGCTACCCCAATTGCAATGGATGTAAGGCCCATCTCTACACCTCATTTAGACCTAGACCACATTCCTTTAGCTGATAAAGATTTCCAAATAAAAGATACCACTGCCCTAGAGCCCTTGCTCAAAGTACATTTCCAAAGTAGGGACAGGTACCTCAACCATGCTAATGAGATTGGCCTTTGGGAGTCAAATTTTTCCAAATAATAGTTCCCCCAAGTCCACATTTTCCTAGAGATTGTCCACTACTATCATGCCAATTACATCCCTAGTCAGAGAGTAGTCATGTCCCCAAACCAAACCATAGTTTTCACCATCATTGCTAAGTCCATAAACGAAATGTTGCAGCTCCAACCAGGGCCAAACCTAACTCCCCTCTCAATTGGAGACCTGTTGGATCTGTATCCCAAGCTTAGCCCTGCAAAGTTGGCCCAGTTGTTCCAAACCTTCATAAGGGTGGAGAACCACTTCCATAAGGACTCCCCTCCACATGTATCAGTCATTTTCTCTCCATGGGGGTAGAATATTGTAGCCATGATATCCTGTATTTTTGTGTACACCACTAGTGAATACATTGATGAGTTAATCCTTTCCTTCATGTCCATCTACACTCCAGGACAGTCCCCTGCTGTAATTTATGACTATGCCCAATTTATAGCTGATAGGATGCATGAAAAATTCCTTAGAATGAGCAATGAAAGAGTTTTCAAGTATTCCTCAGTATTATACCATATGTTCCTGTATTATCAACCTGATAAGTTCCAATTCACCCTTTAGAAGCTGGACACCAAGGGTCAACCCAGGTCATTGATTTTTTGGACACCATTGATCCACCAATATCAATCTCCATACTCTTATTCTGATTTCATTGATTTATTTGTACACCCAGTCATGGCAATGTTGACTGGAAGCCCTCCTCCTAGAATCAATCCAGAAATAAAGAGAGTCCTCCAAATTTCCAAGCAGACTAAAGTGGGTGATTGGTACTTGTACCAAAACCACATCGAAATTAGAATCTACGGTTGCATGTTGGCACCATACAAGCTACCAAGATACCTCCCAATGAGGTTGTTTGCATTAGAATACTATAGACAAATCATCATTGCAGATGATGTAAAATTCGTTAATGCCAAGAAGAATGCCAATTTAAAAATAAAAGACTAACTAGACCCCTTCATGTGCAACTCTAGGGAGGCAAGCAAAGAAGCAAATTTGATATTATAGAACATGAAGTTCCAAAGAAGTTTTCTTTGGAAATATTACCCTTTGGAATTCATCACAAAGAAGAGACAAAAGGTCAAGTAAGACCTTTCATTCACTATCCCATACCTGAAATAGAAGCCTATGCCAACCAAACAGAATGGGTGGAAGGTACCCTAGTGAACCAAGACAGCACCGGGATAAACATAGAGAATACTCTCATTGATCTAGAAAGACAACTTGATGAGGGTTCTTTCCTGCAGGTATCAAAGCAATCAGACCAACCAGAGACAACCATGAGTACCCCTTTAGTTATGAAAACTCCTCAAAATGAGGAGAAGAACCTAAAGAGAAGTAGGGAGGAGGCCACTACATCTGCAAGAGAAACCTCATATGCTCAACCAGAAACAAGCCAAGAAAAAAAGGCAAAAAACGAATCCTTTCTTTGAACAGGAGGATACAGAGGGCTCAACTGTGGTCACAAACACAAAAGGAAATAGAAGTAGGCCTACCACTTCATCTGAAGGCATTCAAGAGCCTTCCACATCACAAACTCAGATATCGGAAAGGAAACTTAGTGTTGAACTCTCTTCATTTAGCAGGTAGGTTGATTGGGACCAGGACATCAAGGAAAGATACAAGGAAATCAAAGTAAGAAACAAAAGGCTCAAGGCCCAAACCTATGCTCAATATCTAAAGCTGACTCCTACCAATCAAACAAGGCTAATGTCAGCCTTTGACATTAAAGAGGGGAAGCTGCATATGTCATTCATCAAACCTACAACTCAGCAGCCAAAGACAACATCTAATTTCAAAAAGGTAGACTTTGAAGTGTTGGCAAGGGATATTCATCCCATAGACCAGATTGAATTACACAAACATGTTGGAGAAATGATATACTCCACCCTGATAGGTAAAGCCATAGCTGCTCATCAGCTACAAAACTCTTTAAACAACATTTTAGCATAATTTCAGTTAGAGAAGGCCTCCTCACATGCCAAGGATACTAGGATCAAGTCCTTAGAGGACTTAGTGATTGAATTGGGACAGGATCCCAAGGCTATAAAAGCCACAGAGCATCTTATTAAAAAGAAGAATGATGATATAGCTGCAACAAAGAAACAACTAAAAATACCTTAGCTGCAGCATCCACAAACATTGGAAGTCCTAGAAGCCCAACAGGGGCATGAAGAACTCATGGACTTTGTCTTAAAGTTGAATGATCAACTAAAAGAGACAGAAAAGGAATTGGATGCTTTAATCTAATTAAGACAAGCAGATGTGGCCACTTCTTCAATAAATGTTATCCATATAGTCTCCACAGCAGTACCGTCCACACTAGCAGCATCTTTGGCACCTACAACTCCACTTGCAACAACTTTGCTAGCAACAACAGAATCTACATCAGCAGCAGGTGCATTAGGAGAGAAATCAGTAGGACTAGTCAAAGCCATGGAAGAGATGTCTATCTAGGCTACTGAAATGAACAGGTTAAGAGAAAAAATTTCTAGTTTGGAAACTGACTGCAAACTTGCCCAACTTAAGCAAAAAGAAGAAGCACAAAAGGCCCACAGAATGAATGAAAGAATCAAAGTCTTAGAGAAAGACTTAACATTGGAGAAACCACTTGGGCAAACCAAGGAAGCTGTGGGCCAATATCATTGACTCTGTCAATGATATTTGGCCATCAATCCAAGTTATTTTTGAAAAAATAGAGTTAGCAAAGATAGCTATAGAAGCTATCCAAAAAGTGAAGGAGGAGTTGGGAGATAAGACAGAGGATGCTAATAGACTCATCCACTTCCTAAAAAACAAGAATAGTTATGACCTCCCCGAGCTAAATATAGAAGATAGGACTGCGACTATTTTAGAAATAAGGAAGGTCCTTTCCAAAAGGAACCTTTTGCTTAATTTAGAAGAAAAGTGCCACAATATGTAGGTAGCCTTTGATAGGTTCATGGCTAAATTCCATATTTTGAGGGAGAAAGGTCTACCCAGTCCTATGGTTATCAATGAAAAACTCATGACATAGTTGGACTATGGTAATAGACTCAGAGAGTTGGCTAAGGAACAAGCCAATTCTTCATCCATAAAAGCATTGCCAATAGGCAAAGGTTTGTACAACACATTTGAAAACTTGTTTTTCCTGGAGCATGAGATCAAACATTTATTCCTCACCAAGCCCAATTTTGCCAAATATATTGAAGCTAATGAAATATATAGGTGGATGATGAACATAAAATTACCTGATGCAGAATGGTGGGAGACAATGACTGATTTACTGTGATAAATTTACAACAAAAATTTATTGCCCAATAAAAAAAGAACAACCAAGTAAACAGGTGGAAACAACACATCAGGGTCAAAGAGTATCAGGGTCAAAGAGTATCAGTTGAAAGGTAAAAGTTAAATAAGACTCCAGCGTGAAACATTACAAGAACAAGCTAGCATAAAGGGCTAGAAATCCAATGATAAAGGGGAGCACAACCATAATAAAAGGGACAACATGAAACAATTCAATAACTGTCTCTATCTTCTTGCAAGAAGATATTTGTATTTCCTAGATTAAATCTCAAGTTGTTTTGATATATTTTGTAATAATTTTTGTATAAATACTTCACAAATCGAAGTATGTAGGGTGGATTCCAAAACATTTCTATAGACTTCTTGTTATTAATTCTGAAATTCTATTGTATTAATGACTGGATCAACTAGCTGGATCAAGGAATAAAGATCATATATCTCACTAGATTCTTTTGTAAAGCAAAGTTCAAATAAGTATTTCTCATGTTCAATGTTATTTTTTCTTTAAGTTTTTCGATAGTCTTACTTGTATCTCTAAAAGTCTGAATGCTATAACATGGAATGATATCTCAGAAATTGCTTGGCTACACTCTGTCTTGACTGTTATACATATTGAATGTTTTCTTCACAAATCTAAGTTAAGGAATTCTTGACTGCTCCTTAGTTTAGGTAGTTCCTTGTGATCTATAGCAAAGGATTCTCAATTGCCCTTTGTTCATGGTTATCCTCTATTCTTCATTTTAACCTCGGTTTGAGAATTCTTAAGTGCTCTCTCACCCTAGTTAAGATCATTTCACCCATTCGACCTAAATATTTGCACTTTACTTTGCTATCCTACCCTGTGGACATTCCCTTTAATGAATTGATCCATTTCTGTTATCGATTTGTTGACTCCATAGCCCAATGGCTTAAAGACCTTGCTCTATCCATCTGTTCCAAGAATTCCACCACCCAACCTTCAATTCAAAATGAAAACCCCAATGAACATTAAGAACTAGCCTAAAATCCTACTAAAACAAAGTTAAATTATATAGAGAGAGCCCTCTCTGAGTCATAGGTTGGCTAGAGCCTATGCTTAAAATATTGGTTTGTGGTTACCTCAGTCTCTTTCTTCTTCTGATAAATTCTAAGGAAAATTCTGAGCGATAACATAGTGGCGACCATACTGGGGACTCAAATCGTCAGTGCTAATAAATCTTTAAGAAATTTTGAATCTATATTTTGAGCCTCTTAAAGTAATTTATCAGAAGTTATTTTTAAAATATCCCACAAAAGAAAACATTTAGAAAAAATTTGAAATTCCAGCTTCAAGGAGAACTCATTGTACTAGGGTTAACCCAGATCCAAACCCTGCCCCAATATTTGATGATCCCAACCTGATTTCAAGAAAATCCAAAAAAGAAGAAAGTTCAGCTAGTCACACACCATTTATTAAAGCTAATTCATGTCCTAATGAGTGGTTGTTTTTAGAAGATCTTCCCTTTGATGAGCAATTTGATTTGTCATTATTTAAGTCAAAGTCTGAAAGTGAAATATATGATATTGTTCTAGACCCTAATTTCATTGCAGACCTTGAAGTCCAAAGAGCCAACCACTCAACTGATGAATACATTTTGAATTCTCCACAATCATCCCTGAGCACTACTAAGATTCCTGAGCTTTCTGAACAATTGTCCACCACTTTCAGTTCACCATTGTTCCCTTCAACTTCTGAAGTCCATTCTCCACCCCCATTTATATCTTCACTCCCTCACCAACCTATTATATCCCATTTACCACCTACTAGTCCTGGCTCTTCCTCTATTCTTCATCCATAGCTAAACCCCTCCTAGCCTACATTCATGGCAAACATATATGCTCCTCTTGTTTTACCTGCCCCACTTGGTGCTATGCTAGCAGACTACCAGAGTAAAATCATTCAATTTGATGGCATAAGACATTACACTGCACGATACCATGTTAATAAGATGATAGATTACTTTGAACTACGTGAAATTGATATTGTGGATGTTCAAATGAGACTATTTGCTTAGACTTTAGTTGGTGATGTTAGGAAATGGTTTAGAGCATTGCCTGATAATAGTATTGATAGTTTAGAATTATTTCATCAACGATTTTTGAACAAATGGGAAAAGAAGAAAAGTCCCCTAAAATCCTTTTAGAATATGAAAATATTAGAAGGGGACCTAATGAAACTGTTCAAGATTACTGCACTAGATTTAACAGTATATATAATGCAATCCCAGTTAATCTTAGACCCCCACCTGAATTAGCCTTAATAAATTTCCCTAATGGATTTGACATAGATATGGCATTCCAAATTAGGGAAAGAAACCAACCAACGTTAAGAAATGCAAAGTGTAGTTGTTAGTTTTGAAACTAATTTGTTAGCTAAAAGAACTAAGGTTAGAAATGAAAATAGAGGAACTGCTAAAGATGAAGCTTCATCATCTGATATCAAAATAGATAGTTTAGCCAAAAGTATGGAAAGACTAATGGATAAAATAGATAGCGTAGAAAGGAAACCCCAACGGGATAATCAACAAGCACCTCCAGTTAGAAACCCGAACTTCAGGAAAAATCAAAACCAAAACACTGGAAAAAATGGGTATGATCAGAATATTAGGCCTCTTCAAGAAAATTATGCAGAAACATCCCATCCTAAAGACCCAGAGGAAGACACACATATTAACCTGATGGGATTAGATGATGAATATGTTGTTTTCCTGACCCAAGATGATCAAGAATTGCATATGTTGTAGCAATTGCAAATCTAGTCCAGAGAGTCATTTGATTATAAACAAGGTTATGATTCTGCCATCTTTGAAGTGAATAAATAGTATAACATAAGGAGTAAAAAGAACTCTAATATCCTTGACCAAACCAAGAAAACAATGTCAAATCAACCTAAGAAAATTAAAGAAGCCTTGGTTTCTAAAATCCTCCAGATTCTCCCTAGACAAAATCAGAATCCTTCTGGCCCTACCATTTTAGATATAACCACTAATCAACCTTCTGATGATCAACCCTCCACTTAAATTCCCCCTAAAAAACCAATGGACACACCTCAAAACACCAGACTTGAAAATCAACAAAAAGAGGTCCACAATAGAGGAAAAGAAGACCATCCCACTCAAATCCCTACTGTGAAAATTCAAAACCCTCAAACAGAAAAAGCCCCTTTGCCATTCAATTTGGGAGCAGAGGTAGCTAAGCTAAAGATTTCAGTCCCTTTAACATAACTAATCAAGAATGAAACCTACAAGACATAGATAAACCAGACTTCAAACATTGTAAAAAATGAGGATTCAGTCAACTTGTTTGATGACAAACTAGAACCCATATTTGGTCCAGATGTTAATAGAAAACCACTAGAAGGAGGAATACCACCTTTCTACATTAGCCTTAGCATTCATGACAAAATTCTACATAATGCAATGTTGAATTTTGGGGCCTCCCACAACTTAATGCCTAAATCAGTAATGGAGAAATTGAACCTAGACATTACAAGGCCTTACAAGAAATTATTCTCATTTGAATCAAGTCAAGTAAAATGTCTAGGATTGATTAAACACTTGTTTGTTCCCTTAGTTCAATATCCTACCAAAAGCATCCTTATGGATATTGTGGTTGCTGACATCCCACCAAGGTATGACATACTGTTATCTAGATCATGGGGAACTAAACTTCAGGGATCTTTACAACTTGATATGTCATATTCAACAATCTCTGTTTTTGGACAACCCAAGAAGCTGTATCGAGAAACTTTAATGAAATATATGGTAAGTAGCCAGGATCAACCTCAAAACTTTTCTATCTACTCCGTACATTCAAAAATTGATTCCTTTATCCTGTATAATGCTAATTAAACACAAGAAACTATTTTAGACAGTATTGATACAAACCAAAATAAATTGCAGTTTCAAAACAAGAGGAAACTATCCAAACTTTAGAACTTTACACTAAATAGGATAGTCAAATTGCTATAAATGAGGAAGAGTTTGTTGCACTCGATGATGAAAATTATGAACATGAGATATTGTGGCATCTTGAATTTGATGGATCAGTAAATAAGTTTGGAGCAGGAGTAGGAGTTTGGATATACAATTTGGAGAATAATCACTTAGAAGGCCATGCATACAGACTAAATTTTAAATGCACTAACAATATGGTCAAGTATGAAGAACTAATTTTAGGCCTTAAATTAGTTAGGAATCTAGGAGCTAAAAGAGTTTCTGTCATGGGTGTTAGAAAATTATATATTACAGAGCAATGGAACACATAGAATATTGCATAAACATAAACACAGAAAACGCATAAAACTAGAGAGACATAGATATATGTGGTTCACCTAGTTTGGGCTACGTCCACCCCGAACAACCAGTCCTTCCTTTCTATTATCCAGAAAAATGAAGAGACACAACCTACAACAGATCCACTGTAATATCCTCTATTTTCTCTCACAGTCTCACCTCTCTGTTTCTCACTTAGAGAATACACATCTATATCACAGCCTCAAATACAATTCCCTCATACAAAGAGAGGGGTTTCCTTCTAGGGCAGAAAAACCTAAATTAAACATAAGTTCTACCATCAGATCATTGCTTAATGAACGGCCCAGGTTGACTAGAAATCACTATAATTTTACAAGGCAAATTTACATCTATTTTTAGCTTCAGGGGCGCTGCCCCTGAAACCCCTGCTGGGGGACCGCTGGCCCCCGAAAACTCTTGCAAGGTGGAAAAGTCCCCCCGCACCCCCCCCCCACGTGGAGGGGTGTACAAACTTCCTGGGGTATACATTCAGCTGAAACAAAGACCTCTAAACAATCAGGCTCCACACCCAACAATCTCCCACTTGGAGAATGATTGTAGCAACTCCATCGCTGCTTCATTTGCTGGACAATGAATCCTCTTTGGACCTGGTTGTTTCTCATCTTCATCGTCATCCTTGAAGACCAATTGAAACTGAGCATATTTTCAGTTTCTCCTTGGTTACAACTTTTGTTAGCATATCTGCAAGATTTTGGCTAGTGTGTATCTTTTCCAGCTTCAACTCTCCATCTTCCAACACTGATCATATGAAATGGTACTTGAGCTGTAAGTGTTTAGTCCTGGAATGAAATGTTGAGTTATTTGCAAGATGAATGGCACTTTGGCTATCACTGTATAACGTGCCCATATCATGCTCCTTACCCAATTCACCCATAAATCTTTGTAACCAAATCATTTCTTTACTAGCCTCTGTAGCAGCAACATACTCTGCTTCTGTTGTTGAAAGTGCAACAACACTTTGGATTTTTGAAACCCAACTGACAGCTGTTCCACCAACAGTGAATACATATCCTGTAGTGCTCTTCCTGTTATCTCTGTCACCTGCCATATCTGCATCAACATATCCCTGTAGAGAAATGTTTGAACCACCAAAGCATAATGCTTGATCTGTGGTACCTTTCAAATATTTGAGAATCCATTCACTGCCATCCAATGTTCCTTTCCTGGATTGTTCATGTACCTGCTTACAACTCCCACTGCATGTGCAATATCAGGCCTTGTGCAAACCATTGCATACATTAAGCTTCCAACTGCTGATGCATATGGAACTTTAGACATATAATCCATGTCTTCTTGGGTCTTTGGGCACATTTCCTTGCTAAGTTTGAAATGGCTAGCAAAAGGTGTACTAACTGGTTTTGCATTGTGCATGTTAAACCTTTTCAACACCTTTTGTATGTACTCATTCTGAGACAATGTTAATTTACGATTTTTCCTGTCTCTAGTTATTCTCATACCAAGGATTTGTTTTGCAGCTCCCAAATCCTTCATTGCAAATGAATTTGCCAATTTTCTTTTGAGCACATTTATTTCCTGCATGTTAGATCCTGCAACAAGCATGTCATCTACATACAATAACAATATAATATAGTTGCCATCATTTTGCTTTTCAGATAAACACAATGATCAGAGTGACATCTAGTATAACCTTGTTCAGACATAAACTTGTCAAATTTTAGATACCACTGCCTTAGAGCCTGTTTTAAGCCATACAAGCTCTTCTCAACCTTGACACAAGTTTCTCGCTTCCCTTTCACTTCATTATTCCTTGTGGTGCGCATATATATTCTTCTTCCTCCAAATCCCATGGAGAAAGGCTGTCTTTACATCTAACTGCTCAAGATGCAAATCTTCAGCTGCTACAAGACTTAAAATAGTTCTGATTGAAGTCATTTTAACAACAGAGAAAATATTTCATCAAAATCAATACCTTTCTTCTGTGCAAACCCCTTCACCACAAGTCTAGCTTTGTACCTCTGTTTTCCTCCATCTTCTTCCTTCAACCTGTAAACCCATTTATTCTTCAATGTAGTTTTTCCTGCAGGAAACCTGAATAAATCCCAAGTCTGGTTATGCATT
>APFE031091830.1:12291-63568 GCA_000404065.3 Pinus taeda | reverse complement strand
GTTATGCATTAAGGAGTCCATCTCTTCTTCCATGGCTACCTCCCACTTCTTCCTGCTTTCAACCTACATTGCTTCTTCATAACATTTGGGTTCACCAGAATCAGTCAACAATAAACAATATAATGAAGGAGAGTATCGTTCAGGGGGTATACTTATCCTGGTACATCTTCTAACACCACTTTTAGCTGTTTGGGGTGCCTGTTGCTATTGTGTTGGTTGTTGATTATTATTATTTTCAGGCACCTTTACTTTTTCAGTGATTTCATTAAGAACTACGTATTCCTTGTTTTCTTTTTCCTATTTCTCTTCTAGCAATTGATTCTTATACAAGACCTTTTCATTGAATAATACATCTCTGCTCCTAATGATTTTGTGATTTTCGTAACCATATAAGTGATAACCAAAATCATTAACACCATATCCAATAATATGGACAAAGGCCTCACAACCAAAAGGCTTTAAAAAAGAGTAGTTTACCTTTTTACCTGTCCATGCTTCCTCTGGAACACCACCATCCAAGGAACTTGAAGGTCCTCTATTTATTAGATAAACAACAATATCTACAACATCTACCCAAAACTGTAAAGGCAATCCAGCATGCAATCTCATGCACCTTACACGCTCCGTGATTGTTACGTTCATCCTTTTTGAAACACCATTTTCTTGTGGTGTTCTTGGAATTGTTTTTTCTCTGTGAATTCCATGCTCTGAATAGTACCTATCAAACTCTTTGCTGCAATATTCACCTCAGTTGTCTGATCTGAGACACTTTAATTTCTTTCCTGTCTCAATCTCAACCAAAGCTTTCCATTTCTTGAAAGTATCAAATACATCAAATTTATTCTTAATACAATAAATCCAAGTTTTTCTAACTGCATCATCAATAAAAGTAACATAATAACAAGAGCCACCGAGAGATGATACCTGAGAAAGTCCCCAGACATCTGTATGCACAAGCTTTATTTTTTCGCTCTTCTTTTCTTTCCCAACTCTGAGAAATCTGACTCTCTTCTGTTTTCCATAAATGAAATTTTCACAGAAGTCCAAATCAACATTCTTCAAACCCGACAACAAATTCCTTGAGTGAAGAATCTTCATCCCCTTTTCACTCATGTGTCTGAGCCTATGATGCCATAATGTTTCATCTGCTCCTTTGGAAGTTAAAGCATTAACAGAGTTAGAAATACCATTTCATAAATACAATGTACCAACCTTTTTGCCTTTTGCTATTACCAGGGCTCCTTTGGTGACCTTCCAAGCTTTATCTGTGAAAGTTGTCACACAACCTTCACTGCCTAATTGCCTTGTTGAAATCAAATTTTTCTTCAGATCTGGAACATGCCTTACCTCCTTTAGTAGCCATTCGTTTCGATTCTGTTGTTTTACAAGAACCTTACCCATTCCAACAATTTTACAGGGTTTATCATCACCCAAATGAACTTGTCCAAAATCTCCTTGAACATAGTCATGAAAGTATTTCTTATCAGGTGTGGCATAGAATGAGGCCGCTGAATCTACCACCAAGGGATCAGTAATATTTTCAAAAGAAAGAATCAAAGCATCTTGTAATACCTCACTTGTCACATTTACTTCATGATTGTTTTGTTGTTGTGCATCTCCTTCTTTTCCCTTCCGAGATCTACAATTTTCCTTTAGGTGTCATTTCTTTCTGCATTTCCAGCACACTATCCCCAATCTGGACTTGGATTTACCTTTCCTTGATTTACTGCGATATCTTGAGCTCTTTCCTCTTTCCATTTTTCTTCCCCTAGACTCTACACTCAAAGCATTACTCGATGTCTCACCGGAGCTTTTCTGTTGCATTTCCTCGCTAAGGATAGCACCGACAACATCATGAAACTTTAAAGTACTAGATCCAGAAACAGAGTTACTAATGGCCATTACTAAACCATTCCAACTTTCTGGTAATGAGCACAAGAATAACAGAGCTCTAACTTCATCATCAAAGTTTACCCTTACAAAACATAACTAACTTGTAATAGTATTAAAGTCATTTAAATGGTCTGCAACAGATCCACCTTCCGACATCTTCATATTAAATAACTGTTTCATAAGAAACACCTTGTTTGAGGCCGAGGGTTTTTTCATATAGTTTCTCCAATGCCTTAATCAAACCCTCTGTCGTTGTTTCCTTTGAAATGTTGAAGGTGACCGATGCTGCGAGGCACAATTGTACTGTTCCGAGTGCCTTTCTATCGAGAAGGTTCCATTCTTCATCTATCATGTCGACATCTTTGTTTTTCCACCCAATGGTAGGTACAGATCTTTCTGATACAGATAATCTTCCATCTGCATCTTCCACAGTGAGAAGTTTTGGCTATTAAATTTCTCGACCCTAAACTTACCATCTCCGGCCATTGCTCCCACTCGAACGAGGAACCCTTCTTTCCTGCGAGTATATTAGCCAAATAGACCTTCAGATCTGATACCAATTGCTAGAAATTTATATATTACAGAGCAATGAAACACATAGAATATTGCATAAATATAAACACAGAAAACACATAAAACCAGAGAGACATAGATTTACGTGGTTCACCCAGTTTGGGCTACTGTTATAGACATATTTGGGTATTGCAACCCAAATCATATATGTCCATAAACCAAGGGCTTCTGAGTCCCTAAAAGTGTTGTTTTATACCCGAAAGGAACAAGGTCAACTGATTACATCATCTCCCAGAAGTTCTCCATGGAAAATTGGTCAAAACTGGACCATACAGACTGCTCAGTGCTATGGATGCAATGCATCTCACCTGCTACATGAAAAAAGTGTGATGCATACTGAAAATCCCTTCTGTAGGGTGTGATGGGCAAGAGTAGACAAATGGCAGAGACAGTTTGCAAGGTGGATGATCATGGAATCTTCCAGAAACTTCTCTTGTGACACTTTCCTCTCTGAATTTGCCCAGGGATGAGTAAGGGATCATGAATCTCCAAGTGGAACCAAGAAATATCAGAGAGAGGGCACTAATCAAAATCCCATAAGCTGACTCACCCCCCTACAAACATCTATATATGAATCCCTCATCCCAGAGATCCAGAGGTTGGAATTTTGTATCTTGTAAGGAAGTGTTGTTGGTTTCTTAGTGGAATATCATAGTGTTGGGTGATCTAAGCTTTTCATGAGGTGAAGAATGGATTTCTGTTGGGAGAATGACGTTGGGTCAGATCAATGGCTTATAATCCTCTCTTCTACGCTTTCTATCAATAAAGCTATTTAATTTTTCCTCCACATCCTTGTATGTTTGATGATATATGCATTTATGTGGTCAATATATATTTGGTCCTATATTGTTTATGATTGTATATCTCTATACTTTGAAGGTGTTATGTTTCTTTGACTTTATAGGTGCTCTTTGAAGCAGGGTAAGTAAGGAAGGAGCAGCAATGATCTTTCAGAGGGGAGAGGGAACAAGAAAGGAACCAAGCGAAGGATTGAGGTTGGTATTCTCTGCTTCTCTCCTATCTACTTCTCATAAAGGAAAATGAAAGTAACTTTAGTTTGTTTGTTTCTAAGATAGCTACCTATCTTGGTGGGACTAGCAGCTCTGAATGGACACTAGATTTCTTGATAACAACTACGTCCACCCCTAATAGCCAGCCCTTCCTTTCTATTATCCAGCAAAATGAAGAGACACAACCTATAGCAGATCCGCTGTAATATCCTCTATTTTCTCTCACAATCTCACCTCTCTATTTCTCGCTCAGAGAATACACATCTATATCACAGCCTCAAATACAATGCCCTCATACAAAGAGAGAGGTTGCCTTCTAGGACAAAAGACCCTAAACTAAACATAAGTTCTACCATCAGATCATCTGACCAATGAATGACCCATATTGACTAGAAATTACTATACTTTTACAAGGCAATTTTACATCTATTTTTAGCTTCAGGGGTGCTGCCCCTGAAACCCCTGCTTGGGGACCACTAGCCCCCGAACCCCACCAGCCGGGGGGGATTGGCCCCCCTCAAACCCCCGCGGAGGGACAAGTTCCCCCCACACCCCCCTCCCCCCCCCCCCCCCCACGGTGGAGGGGTGTACAAACTTCTGGGGTATACATCCAGCTAAAACAAAGACCTCTGAACAATCATGCTCCACACCCAACAATGGGAGACTCTGAACTAGTGATAAAACAGATGGATGTTGTATATATGACCAAAGAACCTAGATTAAGTTGTTATAGAGGAACCATTGTAGAAATACTAAACACTTTCTTAGAAACCAAGCTTGCTTTAATTCCTAGAAAACATAATATGCAGCCTCATAGTTTAGCAATGTTTGCCAGCACCTGCAAGTTACCTTTTCAACCTAACCATTAGTACACTGCTAAAGTTAGGCACATACCTGCAATCCCAGATTATTGGAAGAACTGGTAAATATTTTCTAATGACAAACAGATAAACAATGTTTTAATCTTGGAAGAAGAATCTCTAAATAGAAATATAGATACTGACACATCAAAAGATCCTAACATTCAAAAAGATATAGAAATAAATGAGATAGAAGGTGAAGAAATAGATAGATTTCATCCCACTAAATTTACAAAATTAGATGTATAAAACCTAAAGAAAGTTGAGATTGATGAAATAATTAACGAAGATACTGAAGTAATTAATCTCAAAGACAATTTCTTACCTTAGGGATTAACCCCTTTGGAAGATTTGTTGATTCAAATGATGTTCCTAGGAAGCCTAAAATGGAACCTTTGAAATCTGATATAGAGGAGTGTAATATTGGCATTGATGAAAATCCAAAATTGATCAAACTTTCAAAATCACTACCTCCAATTGAAAAAGTGAAATACATTGAGTTATTAAAAGAATTTCAAGATGTCTTTGCTTGGAGTTATGAGGACCTCAAATCCTATGACACCAACATCATACAACACACAATCCCTATAAAGGAAAACCAGAAACATTTTAGACAAAAAATTAGGAGGATTAATCCTGTGTTTTTACCTTCAATTGAAAAGGAAATCCAAAGAATGTATGATGCTAAATTATTTGCACCAATCAGATTTTCTGATTGGGTTTCAAACTTGGTGCCAACTAGGAAGAAAACTGGCGATATTAGACTCTGTGTGGACCTTAGGAACCTCAACAAAGTACATTGAAAGACAATTACCCTCTCCCAAAAATGGATCACATTTTACAAAGGTTAGTTGGATCAACCGAAATCTCATTATTGGATGGGTTTTCTGGTTATAATCAGATTTTAGTTCATCCTGATGACCAATCCAAGACTACCTTCACTACTCCTTGGGGCACATTCATGTATGTGAAAATTCCTTTTGGACTAATGAATGCAGGAGCCACTTTCCAAAGGGCTATGGATATAGTCTTTTCCAAAGAAACTCATGATTTCCTTTTGATATATCTGGATGACATTACTATGTTTTCAAAATATTATAGTCAACATTTGGATCATCTAAGGCAGGTTTTTATTAAATCTAGGAAATATGGAATTTATTTGAACCCCAAGAAGTCTTTGTTTGGGTTAGAAGAAGGAAAGTTATTAGGCCATATAATCTCAAAATATGGTATCCGAATAGACCCTACAAGAATAGAAGCCATCTTACAGATACAACATCCAAGGAACATTAGGGAATTACAAGCTTTCTTAAGAAAAATTAACTTTCTTAGAATATTTATTTCTAATCTATCATAATTTATTAGATCACTAAACAATATGCTGAAAAATGATTCGACCATAAAATGGACTGTTGAGGCTAAGAAATCCTTTGAAGACATTAAACTAGCCTTAACTAAAACACTAGTTTTGATCAGTCCAAAATTTGACAGAGATTTCATCTTATTTTCCTTTTCTTCTGAGCACACACTTGCTACAGTTCTACTGCAGAAAAATGACTAGGGCTATGAACAATCTATTTCTTTCTTTAGAAAAGCCCTAAGCGATGCCCCCTTAAAATATAACATAATGGAAAAACAAGCCTTTGCTTTGGTCAAGGCTATGTAGGATTATATGATATACATTTTATATTCTCATATAGTAGCCTATGCTCCTAATTCTGTAGTCAAAGACATCCTAACTCAGGGTGGTTCAGATGGAAAGAGGGGAAAATGGATTGCTACTATTCTAGAATATGATACAAAAATCAAACCAACTAAGTTAATCAAGGGCCAAGGTTTAGCCAATCTCATGGCCGAATCAAACTGTCAGGCCCTGGATATAAACTTTATTGCACAAATATATAATCAAGAGATGGTGACTCCACTAATCAGCCAGGCCTTTATTGAATCACCAAGTATGCTGATATCATTTACATTTTATTGAATTTACAAGCTTCTCCTAAATTATCTAGGACCAAAAGTAGATTTTTGAAGATGAAATCCTTAAAATTTTGTATATTAGACAATGCTTTGTTTTTGATAAATCATGAAGGTATTCTTCTCAACTGCTTATTAAAAGATGAATCTGACAAAGTATTACAAGAGTTTCATGTAGGCAACTATGGAGGACACCTTTACTAGAAAACCACTGCTGATAAAATTCTTAGAGCTGGTTTCTACTGGCCTACCTTGTTTTCTGATGTAAAGAAATATGTGACCTCCTGTCAAAAATGTCAAATTTTTGAGGGAAAGAAAAAGCTTCTACCTTTACCCCTCAAGCCAATCTCTGCTGAAACACCTTTTCAACAATGGGGTCTAGACTTCATTGGTGAAATTCACCCACCTTCCTTTGGCCAACATAAATGGATCCTTACTGCCATAGACTACTTTACAAAATGGATAGAGGCCATACCTTCAAGGCAAGACACTATCATTGTTATCATAAACTTCCTTGAAACCAACATTCTATCAGGATTTGGATGTCCGACTAAGCTAATTACTAATAATGCAGCAGCCTTTAAATCCAAAATAATGATAGATTTCTGCGACAAGTATCATATAACCCTGGGCCATTCCACAACATATTATCCTCAAGGAAATGGATTGGAAGAATCATCAAACAAAAGTGTGGTAAACATCATAAAAAAGTTGTTAGAGGACAATAAGAAAACATGGAACAAAAAGCTAGTCAATGCCTTATGGGTAGACAGACTAACCACAAATAAATCAATTGGTATCTCTCCCTACCAACTAGTTTATGGGATGGAAGTTGTTTTTCCATCCTCCTTTGGAACACCAGTGATGAAGTTGCTTCAAGAATTGTAGGTTGAACCAAATAATGTACAGAGAAGAATCAACCAAACAATTCATCTTCAACAAACTAGGGAGGAAGTATATATCAGATCTCAGGTTGTGCAGGAAAGGATTAAAAATATTTTTGATAAGAGAACCAAGGATGAATATTTCTACCTTGGTGACAAAGTCCTAAAGTGGGATTTAAGGAGGGAAGATAAAGGTAAACATGGGAAATTTTATTTCCTATGTAAAGGCCCATATGTCATTTATGCTTTCAGACGTAATAATGATTTCTTCCTAAGGGAAATGGGTGGTACATAAGCAGAAGGTGGACCAATGAATGGTCAAATGCTCAAACATTATTTTGAACCTAACTACTAATTTTTACCTCCCACTGTACATATTTCATTTTACAAAAAGTCTAGTTTGGATTGGATGGTGATTTTTGAAGTTGAACCCTGAAGGGAAGGCCCTAAGCTTTAAATATTTACTGTCATAAGTATCAATAATGCAGAGACATGGAGAAAAATATTGCAAGGTAACATCAACAATAATTCAAAGGCTACTGATCTACAAAGTTCTTGACATTTCACCAAGAAATGCCATCCCCAAGTGGAGCCACTGTTAAGTTCCTATACCAATAGGAGCCATAATTTTGAATGATTAAGGTTAAGTCTTGTAATATTGTACATACCTTTGCTTTCTGCAAATTTTTTCCATATTAAAAAAAAAATGTAAAGAGGGTATGTCCTAAAAGAACAATCAAAGGACAAAAAAAATAAAAAGGTCAAAAAATTAAAATATATGAACCCCAAAAGACAAAAAGAGACCATGAAAGTGTGTAGGTCAAAATGCCACTACTATTTACTTTTTATGCATAATAAATTATTGTGTGCAGCTTGTTACTCATGCCGCAATCCATGATAGTCAAATTGTTTAAATTTGGCTATTTCAAGTTTTAAATTTTATGTTTATAGTTAGAGAATAAAATCTGACCAAACAGTATAGTCTTGGAAGATCATTAGAGAGGTAGAGTGAATAAAAGGAGCTCAATAGTTTAATCTGAGCTCTTGGACGATAGAAGGTTAGATTTAGATGTTTTCTATGTAAAGAAAAGAAAAATATTGATAAGGGTTTGCTAGCCTAAATGCACCCAAACAAAGTGAAGAAAAAATGATAGGGTAAGTAGATGGGTAAATAGTAGAAAGGTTGTACAAATATCATGTGATTACACAAAAAACACTTATGTCATTGTTCCAAATGCATCTTTTAAATATGCATAAGTGGTAAACAAAGCAAAGGAAATGGTTCACAATGTGATTTATTTAACATCCCCATCATTCATTTTAATCCCTATGACACTCACTAACTTCCCTTTCATAATAAAATTTTTAATACCTATAGTTCTTTAAGTCAAAAAGGCTCAGAGCATTTCTTTGACTTCTGGTGGGACCAAACCCTCGTCTTGATGACTGAAGAAGGAAAGGTGTTAAATTCCCTTGCAATTCATTCATCCCCCTCACAAAACCCCTTTTCCTAAGGTTAAATTATTTAGCCTAGGAAAACCCCATGATAAACATATTTTGTGCAAATAACCCACCAAATTACATTTATCCTAAGTACTAAATGTATGGAAAGCGTATAATATTTTCTATACCTAAGTACAATACCCCTTCCTCTCATTTCACCTCATATTAACTTTTTAATTAAATATATAAAATTCCCGAAAAACCCATTAATTTGTATATATTTAACTCCTTTATATAAAATAACCCCACCCCTTAGTTTAGTTATAAACTATATGACTACCCCATATCCCACAAAATACATTAAAAGCCCACCCTTGGTCCTTAATCCTGTGCTAAGGTGCCCCCGATAACATTAAGTGTTAACTAAATCCTATACCGTCAGCGATTAGACCCATGCCCCCCCCCCCGGAAAACTTTATGTGTAAATCACCATTCAACTCCATCTCCCGACCACCCTTGATCATCCCCCCCCTCATCCAACGGCCCGTGATCATATCGTCCGCGCTCGATGTCAGCCCTTTACCCACCTGATAAAGTGGTTTTCCCCTTGATGTAGGTTTTAACCCCATATAGAAATTACCTGCATACAAATTCTAAAACACAGAAAATAAACAATGTGAGAGCATAACACATAAAACACATAGACATAGAGATTTTCCCTTGGATCCTAAAACTGGGACTACTAGCTTGATTTTTCATTATATTCCTTTCAATGTTATAATACATATTTATACATGTCGAAGCATCCAATACCATGGACCGAAAACCATCACATCCAAAACCATAGAAACCATAGGTAGGTTCACCTAACCTAATATAACACAACCCAACACCTGACCCCCAATGCTATGTGTCAAACTATGAATGGAATCGGGCAACCTCTTCCAAATGCCGCCTACACCACAAAAGTGGTGCAATAGCCCTCCTAAATGACTTCCCCCATTTAACCGAAAAACCGCCACTGTTCATCAATCAATGAACTCGCCAAAAATTAATGTTTTTTCTATAAAAGCTCCATTATCCCTCTTTTCTCTCTTTTCGCGCATTTGCTGTTGAGAACTCAGAAAGCCATTGAGACCCTTGCAAACTGAGAATTCGCTCACGGAACTTTGTCATTCCTCCACAGATGCTGCAGACAGTCCAGCTCATTCATTAGTCCATACTAGAACCGTATGGACCTCTGAAACCTCCATCAACCACCAGTTACAGTCAATTTCACCCAATTCTAGGTATTTAACTGTGGAAAGAAAACTCCATTGTCAAATTCCAAGTAAATTCACCTTCATAACACTGTTAACTAAGTAAAAAATATCAAATTTACTTTGATTTTTACACTCTCGGCCATAACCATCTGCAAAATCATCATTGCCCTAAAAAATCTGAATTACCCCCCACACTCAAATCCATAAGAATTGAGTATGGCTGCCCGAATTGCAATGGATGTAAGGCCCATATCTACACCTCATTTAGACCTGGACCACATTCCTTTAGCTGATAAGGATTTCCAAATAAAAGATACCACTGCCCTAGAGCCCCTGCTCAAAGAACATTGCTAAAGTAGGCACATATACCTCAACCATGCTGATGAGATTGGCCTTTGGGAGTCAAATATTCCCATATACCAGTTCCCCCAAGTCCACATTTTCCCAGAGATTGTCCACTACTATCATGCCAATTACATCCCTAGTTAGAGAGCAGTCATGTCCCCAAACCAAGCCATACTTTTCACCATCACTGTTGAGTCCATAAACGAAATGCTAAAGCTCCAACCAGGGCCAAGCCTAACTCCCCTCTCAATTGAAGACCTGCTAGACCTGTATCCCAAGCTTAGCCCTGCAAAGTTGGCCCAGTTGTTCCAAACCTTCATAAGGGAGGAGAAACACATCCCTAAGGACTTCCCTCCATATGTATCAGTCATTTTCTCTCCATGGGGCTAGAATATTATAGCCATGATATCCTATATTTTAGGGTACACCACTAGTGAATACATTGGTGAGTTAATCCTTGCCTTCATGTCCATCTACACTCCAAGATAGCCTCATGCTGTCATTTATGACTATGCCCAATTTATAGTTGATAGGATGCATGAACAATCCCTTATAATGAGAAATGAAGGAGTTTTCAAGTATTCCTCAGTCTTATACCATATGTTCTTGTATTATCAACCTGATAAGTTCCCATTCACCCTTCAGAAGCTGGACACCAAGGGTTAGCCCAGGTCAGTCATTTTTTGGACCCCATTGATCCACCAATATCAGTCTCCATACTCTTATTCTAATTTCATTGATTTATTTGTACACCTAGTCATGGCAATGTTGACTAGAAGCCCTCCGCCTAGAATCAATCCAAAAATAAAGAGATTCCTCCAACTTTCCAAGTAGACTAAATTGGGTGATTGGTACTTGTCCCAAAACCACACCAAAATTAGAATCTACGGTTGCATGCTGGCACCATACAAGCTACCAAGATACCTCCCAATGAGGTTGTTTGCATTAGAATACTATAGACAAATCATCAATGCAGATGAAGTAAACTTCGTTAATGCCAAGAAGAAGGCCAATTTAAAAATAAAAGACCAACTAGGCCCCTTCATATGCAACTCTAGGGAGGCAAGCAAAGAAGCAAATTTGATATTGCAGAACATGAAGTTCCAAAGAAGTTTTGTTTGGAAATATGACCCTTAATTCATCACAAAGAAGAGACAAAAGGTCAAGCTAGGACCTTTCATTCACCATACCATACCTGAAATATAAGCCTATGCAAAACAAACAGAATGGGTGGAAGGTACCCTAGTGGAGCAAGACAGCACCAGGGTAGACATAGAAAATACTCTCATTGATCTAGAAAGACAACTTGATGAGGGTTCTTTCCTATAGGTATCAGAGCAATAAGACCAGCCAGAGACAACCATGAGTACCCCTCCAGTTATGTAGACTCCTCAAAATGAGGAGAAGAACCTAAAATGAAGTAGGGAGGACGCCACTACATCTGCAAGAGAAACCTCATACACTCAGCCAGAAACAAGCCAAGCAAAAAGGCAGAAAATGAATCCTATCTTTGAACAGGAGGATATAGAGGGCTCAGCTGAGGTCACAAACACAGAAGGAAACAGAAGCATGCCTACCACTTCATCTGAAGGCATGCAAGAGCCTTCAACATCACAAACTCAGATGTTGTAAAGGTAGCTTAGTGTGGAAGTCTCTTCATTCAGTAGGCCTGCTGATAGGGACCACGACATCAAGGAAAGATACAAGGAAATCAAAGGAAGAAATAAAAGGCTCAAGGCCCAAACCTATGCTCAATATCTAAAGCTGACTCCTAGCAATCAAACAAGGTTAATATCAACCTTTGACATTAAAGAGGGGAAGCTATAGATGTCATTCATCAAACCTATAGTTCAACATCCAAAGACAACATCTGATTTCAAAAAGGTAGACTTTGAAGTGTTGGCAAGGGATATTCATTCCATAGACCAGATTGAACTGCACAAATAAACTGGAGAAATGATATACTCCACCCTGACAGGTAAAGCCATAGTTGTTCATCATCTACAAAATTCTTTAAACAACATTTCAACACAATTTCATTAGAGAAAGCCTCCTCATAGGCCAAGGATACCAGGATCAAGTCCTTAGAGGACTTAGTGATTGAATTGGGACACGATCCCAAGGATATAAAAGCCACAAAGAAGCTTATTAAAAAGAATAACGATGATACAGCTACATTGAAGAAACAACTAAAAATACCTCAACTACAGCATCCACAAACATTGGAAGTCCTAGAAGCCCAACAGGGGCACAAAGAACTCATGGACTTAGTCTCAAAGCTAAACGATCAACTAAAAGAGGCAGAAAAGGAATTGTATGCTTTAATCCAATTAAAACAAGTAGATGTGGCCACTTATTCAACAAATGTTATCCCTACAGTCTCCACAGTAGTACCATCCACACTAGCAACATCTTTGGCACCTACACCTCCACTGGCAACAACTTTGCCAACAGCAATAGAATCTACATCAATAACAGGTGCATTAGGAGAGAAAGAAACAAAACTAGTTAAAGCCATGGAAGAGATGTCTATCCAAGCTACTGAAATGAACATGATAAGAGAAAAGGTTGCTAGTTCGGAAACTGATTGCAAACTTTCCCCAACTTAAGCAAAAAGAGGAAGCACAGAAAGCCCAAAGAATGAGTGAAAGAATGAAAGTCTTAGAGAAATATTTAACACCAAGAAACCACTTGGGAACACCAAGGAAATGCTGTGGGCCAATATTTGTAGGTTTTAACCCCATACAGAAATTACCTGCATACGAATTCTAAAACATAGAAAAATAAATAATGCAAGAGCATAACACATAAAACATATATACACAGAGATTTTCCCACTGGATCCCAAAACCGAGACTAGTAGCTTGATTTTTCATTATGTTCCTTTCAATGTTACAATACATATTTATACATGCCGAAGCATCCAATACCATGGACCGAAAATCATCGCATCCAAGACCATGGACTAAAAACCATCACGTCCAAAAATCATATGCGAAAATCATGCACAAAACCATAGGTGGGTCCGCCCAACCTAACATAGGGTCCAAAACGCCCTGTTAACTCCGTGGAAAGAATATAACACAAGCCAACATTCTCCCACTTGTTGTTTTCTTTCCACAGGGGGCCAAAAGAAAGCTTAGTCATTTTCCCAGCCATGAAATGCCCATTGTCGCTCTACACCAAGAGAACTTCTCAAAGCTCACAAATTTTGTCAATGCATCTGCAGTATTCTTGATAGTGTCCACCTTTACCAAAAACACCTTTTTGTCTTCTATCATATCCCTCACAAAGTGATACTGAACATTAATGTGCTTTGTCTTTGAATGATATGCAAGGTTCTTTGCCAAGAAAATTGCACTTTGGCTGTCACAGTCTATCCTTATAGCTTCCTATACTAACCCCATAATTGAACACAATCTCTACAACCAAACTGATTCCTTGCTTGCATGAGTGGCTGCCATGTATTCTACCTCTGTAGTTGATAGTGCCACTACAAATTGTTTCTTACTCATCCAATTGACTGCACCTCCAAATAGGTTAAACACATGCCCACTTGTGGATCTTCTTTGATCCAGATCTCCAACCTAGTCTACATTAACAAAGCCATGAATATCCAACACTCTGTCCAATCCTGGTCTTCCTTGGTAGCACATACCATAATCACTAGTGCCATGCAAATACCTAAAAACTCGCTTCATTGCTGTTGAATGCTCCTTTCATGGTTTTGACATAACCTGCTCAATACTCCCACTGCATGTGCAATGTTTGATCTAGTATAGACCATTGCATACATCAGGCTACCGACTACACTTGCATATGGAACACAGGACATGTCCTTTTCCTCTTCTTGTGTCTTGGGACATTGTTCAACAGATAACCTCACACCTATAGGAATAGGAACCTTCACCGGTTTACTATCTTTGCATATTAAACCTTTGACTTATGTAATCACATACTTCCTCTGGTTTAAACCAAAGTTCCTCTTTGCCCAATCTCTTTTAAATTTCCATGCCACAATAAGTTTGCAGCCAAGATCTTTCATGTTGAATTTGAGGCAATTCGGTCTCAAATCCTGATAATTTCCTTTGTAATTTCAACAGCAACATATCATCCACATACAAGACCAGATAAATAACACGGTCACCAATTAATTAAAATACACACAGTGATTTGCTTTGCTTCTGGTGAAGCCAAGTCCTCATATAAATGTATCAAATTTTTGATACCACATCCTTGGTGACTGTTTTAACCCATATAGATACTTCTTTAACTTGCATACCAGTTCTTTCTTACCCTTCGCTACAAAGCCTTCAGATTGCTTCATGTAGATTTCCTCTTCTAGATCCCCGTGAAGAAATGTTGTCTTCACATCCATCTATTCTACCTCAAAATAAAAAGAAGCAACAACAGATAAAAGTAATCTAATAGAAGTTACTTTGGCAACATGAGAAAAAATATCACCAAAATCAATTCCCGGCACCTTGGAATAACATTTTGCTACCAACCGAGATTTGTATTTCTCCACTTTTCCTTCTGCATTTGTCTTCTTTTTGAACACCCATTTGCTGCCAATGGGTTTCCTTCTAGCTGGCAATTCCAGTAGATCCCAAGCCTCATTTTTGTGCAAAGATGCCATTTCATCAACCATGGCCTCTTTCTAGAGTTTTCCATCCTTTGAATCCACTGCTTCCTTCATAGTTTTGGGAACATCATCAGTAATAGATAAAGCATAATTTGAACAGAAAGTAGATGGACTATACCTTTCTGGCTGCCTTCTTTCTCGAACTGATCTTCTTACACCCGGTGTTTGTGGCTCTTCATCTTCTGATTCCTCCTTTATTGTAGAGTCCGATTCTTCCTCCTTTAGATCAAACTCTATCTTCTCAGGTTCATTTGGTTGGACTTCATGTTTAATAACATCTTTCACCTCTCTAAACACCACATCTCGGCTATACACAACCTTCCTTGTTACTGGGTTCCAAAGTTTATAACCCTTCAAACCATCCTTATACCCAATAACAATGCACTTTGCATATGTACTATCCAACTTGGTTCGTTTCTCCTTTGGAACATGTACATATGCATCACATCCAAATACTCTCAGATGTGAAAGAGAGGGTTTCTTACCAGTCCATACCTCTTGTGGAGTCTTATCCACCAACGTTGATGAAGGTGACCTATTGACCAGGTAACATGAAGTATCCATCGCCTCTGCCCAAAATTCTTGTCTTAACCCAGCACCACTGAGCATGCTTCTTTCCCTTTCCATCAACGTCTTATTCATTCCCTCTGCAACTCCATTTTGCTGAGGTGTATATGGAGTAGTCTTCTACCATGCTATACCACACTTCTTCAGAATTCTTCAAATTCCTTACTGCAAAACTCTCCACCATTATTTTTCGTCAGCACCTTTATCTTCTTCTCTGTCTGGTTTTCCACCAGAGCCTTGAATTCTTTAAACCTATCAAAGACTTCAAATTTGTTCTTAAGGAAATATATCTATGTATTCCTTGAGAAGTCATCTATAAATGATACATAGTACACAGACTTACCCAGTGATGGAACCTTCACAGGTCCAAACACATCACTATACAAAAGCTCTAATATTTGTTTCGTCCTCTTACCACCAAAGGGAAACTCACCCGATTCTGCTTCCCATATACACAATTTTCACAGAAATCAAAATCCAGAGAGCTATAACTCATACCTTCTACCATACCTTTACCATGAAGTATTCAAAGGCCCTTCTCTCCAATATGTCCAAGCCTTTGATGCCACAACATGGTCTTCTCTCCAGAGACCACTAGATTTTCTGCTCCATTTTCAGGAACCATAGAACTATTGCACCCGTCAACAACAGTGCTACCTTGCAGCTTGTACAGAGTTCCAATCCGAACTCCCCGCATCAATACCAGTGCTCCTCGAACCATCTTGCAGGTATCCTACTCGAACACTATTTTTACACTTGCATCATCCAACTTGCTTATAGAAATCAGATTTTTGGCTAATGCAGGAATATGTATAACACCCAGAAGTGTTCTAACCCTTCCACCTTGCAACTTTACTTTTCCGCAACCAATGATTCTAGCCTTCTTGTCATCCCCTACGAAGACATCACCACCATCATATTTATCATACTCGCAGAACCACTCTCTATAGGGAGTGAAGTGAAAGGATGCACTTGAGTCAATCAACCATGCCTCATGATCTACATGTGTACTTGAAGAAGCCAAGTACACATCCCCACCTTCATCTGAGGTGGTTTTCGCCTCTATAATAGGAGCATCAATCAGATCCATTTCCTTTATCAGGAGCTTTAGATTTACAGTCCCTTTTGAAGTGCCCTTCCTTTCCACATTTCCAGCACACCACCTTTACAAGTTTTCCTGGAGATTTAGATCTCCCTCTAGATTTAGGTCTCCCACTTGATGAATTATTTTTGTTTCTGTTCTGGGACCGTCCTTGTACAAAAAAGCAATCACCATTCCGGCTCTCCATATTTTTCCGTCTCATCTCCTCCGTCAGCAAGGATGAGACTATTTCATCAAAATGGAAGGTATTTGCATTGCTACCTATTGCAATAACCAGACTATCCCACGAATCTGGTAGAGAACACAACAAACTAATGCACTTATCTTCATCTGAAGTTTTAATATCAACAAATGCTAACTGACTTACCACAGTATTAAACAAATTCAGATGCTTTGTCACCAAGTCTCCATATTTCATCCTCAGTTTATACAGATTTTTCCGCAGGAACAGTTTATTTACCACAGACTTAGATTGGTACAAAGACCCTAACTTGTCCCACAAGGCCTTTGTTGTAGCTTCCCCTGATACATTCAACAATACTGAATCTAAGACACACAATTGTATTGTGCTCTTTACCTTCCGATCCAACTTCTTCCATTCTTCATTGGTCACTCCCATTGGTTTAGTACCTGGATCTACCATGATCCATTGATCTTTATCAACCAACAGATCCTCCATCTTGAGTTTCCAAAACTCAAAACTCTAACCATTAAATTTATAGATCTCTATCTTTCCACCACTCACCATCTTCTTTCACCACCAGAATCGATCTCGCAGATCTCCCATTGAACAGGGTTTACCACAGGCTTGAGCGAAACCCCTCAGCAACAAAGGCATCCCCTTGAAGCCAAAAACAAATCTGATACCAAATGTAGGTTTTAACCCCGTACAGAAATTACCTGCATACGAATTCTAAAACATAGAAAAATAAACAATGCGAGAGCATAACACATAAAAAACATATACACAAAGATTTTCCCACTGGATCCCAAAACTGGGACTACAACTTGATTTTACATTATGTTCCTTTCAATGTTACAATACATATTTATACATGCTGAAGCATCCAATACCATGGACCGAAAACCATCACGTCCAAGAAACATTTGCGAAAATCATGCACAAAACCATAGATGGGTCTGCCCAACCTAACATAGAGTCCAAAACCAAAATTTTCTGGGGCACTACCCCTGACCCCATAATGCGGGGTTACGGGTGCCCTTCAAACCCCCTATTAACTATGTGGAAAGAATTTAACACAACCCAACAATATCATTGACTCTGCTAATGATATTTGGCCATCAATCCAAGTTATTTTTGAAGAAATAGAGTTAGTAAAGATAACTACAGAAGCTATCTAGAAAGTAAAGGAGGAGTTGGGAGATAAGCCAGAGGATGCCAATAGACTCATCCACTTCCTCAACAACAAGAATAGATATGAGCTCCATGAGCTAAATATAGAAGATAGGATTGCAACCATTTTAGAAATAAGGAATTTCCTTTCCAAAAGGAACCTTATGCTTAATTTAGAAGAAAAGTGCCACAATATGCAGGTATCCATTGATAGGTTCATGGCTAAATTCCAAATTTTGAGGGAGAAAGGTTTGCCCAGTCCTATGGTTATCAATGACAAATTCATGACATAGTTGGACTATGGTAATAGACTCAAACAGTTGGCTAAGGAACAAGCCAAATCTTCATCCATAAAAGTATTACCAACAGGCAAAGTTTTGTTCAGCACATTTGAAAACTTGTTTTTCCTAGAGCATGAGATTAAACATTTATTCCTCACCAAGCCCAATTTTGGAAAATATAATAAAGTTGCTAATATCTATAAGAGGATGATGAATGTAAAATTACCTGATGCAGAATGGTGGGAGACAAAGATTGATTTACTGTGATAAATTTACAACAAAAAGTTATTGCCCAGTATAAATAGAACAACAAGGTAAATAGGTGGAAACAACACATCAGGGTCAAAGAGTATCAGGGTCAAAGAGTATCAGTTGAAAGGTAAAAGTTAAATAAGACTCCAACATGAAACACTACAACAAAAAGCCAACATAAAGGGCTAGAAATCCAATGATAAAGGGCAGCACAACCATAATAAAAGGGACAACATGAAATAGTTCAATAGCTATCTCTATCTTCTTGCAAGAAGATATTTGTATTTCCTAGATTAAATCTCAAGTTGTTTTGAGATATTTTGTAATCATTTTTGTATAAATAATTCACAAATCGAAGTATGTAGGGTGGCTACCAAAACATTTATATAGACTTCTTATTCTTAATTCTGAAATTCTATTGTATCAATGACTAGATCAGCTAGCTGGATCAAGGAATAAAGATCAGATATTTCATCAGATTCTTGTGTAAAGCAAAGTTCAAATAAGTATTTCTCATGTTCAATGTTATTTTTCTTTAAGTTTTTCCATAGTATTACTTGTATCTCTAAAAATCTAAATGCTATAACATGGAATGATATCTCAGAAATTTCTTAGCTGTACATTGTCTTGACTGTTATGCACATTGAATGTTTTCTTCACAAATTTAAGGAATTATTTACTGCTCCTTAGTTTAGGTAGTTCCTTGTGATCTATAGCAAAGGATTCTTAATTGCCCTTTGTTCATGATTATCCTCTATTCTTCACTTTAACCCCGGTCTGAGAATTATTAATTTCTCTCTCACCCTGGTTAATATCATTTCACCCATTCGACCTAAAGACTTTACTTTGCTAGCCGACCCTATCGAAATTCCCTTTAATGAATAGATCCAATTCTGCTATCCATTTGTTGACTCCATAGCCCAATGGCTTAAAGACCTTGCTCTATCCATATGTTCCAAGAATTCCACCACCCAACCTTCAATTCAAAACCAAAACCCCAATGAACATTAAGAACTCACCTAAAATCCCAGTAAAACAAAGCTAAATTATATAGAGAGAGCCCTTTCTGAGTCATAGGTTGGCTAGAGCCTATACTTAAAATATTGGTTTGTGGTTACCTCGGTCTCTTCCTTCTTTTGATAACTTCTAAGGAAAATTCTGAGTGATAACATAATCAATACATATGTAACTCACACTCTCATATTATTGGATAATGAACACCTAAAGTAAGAAATAGATAATATAACAAGAGTTGTTAAAAGGAATTGGTAAAATGATAGACAAATAAATAAAAAACATTAGAAATATTGAAAATGTCCCTTAAGAAGGTAAAATGAATATGGGATGGTGTTGATGGTTGGAAAAATTCCTCCCAACAATAGTAAGGAAATTCACTCAATGAAGACCCCAATTAGGCATATAGTAATTTATTAGGGTGAGATTCATTAGTATGTGAACCCAATTAGCTATAAATAGTTTGGTATTGAATGATGCCAATCCAAAGGTATGAAAATAAATTAATATAATATATAATATTCCTAAAATGAATATATGTCACCTAATTACCACTATGTTTGAACAACCTATCATGACTAGGAGAAAATACTAAATTATATCAAATATGAGATAAATCTTTTTCCATCAAATAAAGAAAGAATTCATTTCTTCAATAACATATAACACAAAGAAAATGTAGTGTTATTTTTTTATAAATAATTATCTACAAATAAAATATGTTTACTAGTATTTGATAACTACGTGCATTGAAAAATAACATTTTAGGATAAGAAATTATACATGAAAAAATAAATGATAAATAGATGCATACTTTATATAAATGCATAAGTATCAGCTATATGAATTACAAGCTTATGGTTCAATATATGTTTCACTTCATAATTCAATTAAACAATCATAAAATATATCACTTTAAAATAAAATACAAAGTAAATATAACAAATGAATTATAGTCCAAAGCAAGAAGAATCTTGCCTCTTTCAATAAAATTTAGTCCCAAGAAAGATGCTTTAGTAGTAGACAAAAAGGTCTAGTCTTTCTAGCTCAAGCGTCCAATGCTTATTTCCTTTGTTAGATCTCCTTATGTAGATGATTGTCCCTCCCTTCTAGCAATATTTATTTATCTTTGTCTTCGAGACAAGAAAAAATTTCCATATATTTCTGCTTAAGTGGAGGAATCCATTTATTTTTCATCATTCTTTCCTTTCAAATACCTCTCCCATTGATTGTTAATCTTGATTACAAGAGAGACATATGGATGATTCATATTTCCTAAACAAAATTTACATTGCTAGATCCTTCTTCGAAGTTTTGATTTTGTTTTCCTATATTTGGAAAAGAAGTATGCAATAGCCTTGGTACACTCTACTAACAAGGATGAAATTTCTTGAGTGATGCATTGTTTCATTTAGTTAATTTCATGATTTCTTATTTATTCTCATCTGTCTTTTCTTCAAGGTCAATAAAAAGGGCTGATTTGTTAAGATTTCTTAATAGGACCTAAATATTGAAGATTGTAATATTTCATAACTTTCAAAGCTAAATTACATAACCTTAAACATGTTGGTGCAAAGGTCATACTAAGAGGGGGGGTGAATTAGTGTGAGATCAATTTTACCATTTCACAACTTTTCATAATAAACTAATCATATAGTAATGAATCATAACCATAAGAATCATATCATCAAATAGAACAATGCATCATCAAGCTACCATCATATCAATAACACATCAAGAAGCCATTACATCACAAAGAGGCACAAGATTTTTATGTGGAAACCAATAGGGGAGAAAAACACAAATCTTTATCTTCAATTCATTTAAATAGATTTGCAATCTATGACTTGCTAAAGGAAACTACCCACAGGAAATGCAAGATACCACTTGTGATAAGCTACAACCTAATTGAGGCACCAACCTAAAAAACATGCAAGTAACTGCTCACTATAGGCTACATCCCAATTGAGGCGCCAACCTCGATGATGAATGGGTTCCAACTTGCTCTAGGCTCCAACCTTCTCTAGGCTCAAGCCTGATTGAGGCTTGAACCTCCTTCTTCAACTCCTTGTGAGCCTATATTTCATATTATTTTTGAACTATATTCATTGTAATCATATATCACTGAATCATAAGTAATTTCAATATATACAACTTGTAATATATGTCACTTTATATTCCACGATCACTGCCATAACCTGCATCAATTCCCACTTTAATAACTATCATAACCTGCAACCACTATCACTAAAATGACTTGTAACCATTGTTACTGCAACCATTGTCACGAACATTTCCATAGACTATCATATAAGCTACTCTAACTAGCTATCATTGTTAACTTTAGGTATGTTCTATGTTGAGAGAAAATTTACTTCAATTTTCCATATTAGCTCAATATCAATTCCAAATTAGAAATCACATTTAGCATGATAGTAAAATGCAAATAGAACATAAACATAAATTTCAGAAGACAAGCCAAGACAAGAGGACACAATATGTGGTGCCAGCCAGGGACAAACCCCAATGTGGGGAAACCCTTGATCAATTCTTCTTATGTTCTTCAATAGTTCAACAAAGAGAGAGATAGTACATATACATCAGAAGTCAACATTTTGACTTGTCAAAATAAGATCAGAGATATTCTATAGGAAGATGACACATGAGGTAGCAGATTTGAACATAGTTGATTCCATCACCATGTTGTACCCATCAGTGTGCTGCACCCATCACATTATGTTGCACCATCAGTGAGTTGTTCTCATCACTGTGCTACTCTCTTGTTGCATCCATCATCACTGTGCTACACCATGCTGCACCCATCATCATTGTGCTGCGTCAACCATGCTGGAACTATCGCCATGTTGCATCCTTGTTAGATGAATAATCATCAACATAGTAAGATTAACCCATGACAGTAGCTCAGTCCATCTGATAGGAACTCCTGAGAATAACCTTGCTTCTGGCTATGGCCTATGGCCTAGCCTAGCAACAAGACAGACCTTTAGTCTTGTATCAACGAGCCTCTAAGCATCATAATAACTTAACTTAGTTGTCAACCCTTTCAAACAAGTGTCACCAAAATTCTTATCATTGTAATATGAGTTCCCACATAATGGAATACTTGTTCACTAGAAGTCATCCGAACTCGTATTGTACATCAAATATATCATTGTAGTTTATCTGCTTATCACTGTATTAGATCAGAGATGAATATGAGCTTGTGTTGACTGATATTAGTCCTCAACAGAACTCCACTATCCCTTATATTTCCTACGATTACACTAACCTCTTCCACTTTCCATCTGATTGAGACATCATGCTTGAGACACCTTATTACATTGAATAAGGGTTTCTTGAATCACTCTTCACTGTGGTTTAAGGTCACCTCTTCATGACAACGTTTAGGGCTAATGGTTGTGCCTTTATCTTGAAGAGAATATTAAATAGGGAAACTCCCTCTGGCCCTACATTTAGATGTTTGAGGGCTTCCTTATGACACCATAATACATCTCCCTTTTTCCTATGGCTAGATCTCCTCACTGTTCTTCCAGCAAACATAATCCTTCTCTTATGGTCTCCATTATGATAGCATATGAGGACCTTTGAAGATTGTGGATTAGGAGATGCATAGACACTGGATGCAGGATTTCTTCTTGCTATGTTTGAGGGTCTCTTGAGACAACAAATAAGGTCCCTTCATGACCCACAACTAAGGAAATAGGGAAATCTTATTAGGACCTCCTACCTTCAATTGTGAATGCCTCTTTTACTACGGCTAGGGCTCCCTCTAGGAATCCTTAGATAGCGTTGAGGCTCCCTTAGACTAGAGACCCTTTTCTTGGCTGCGTGCTTACACTTCACTACCCTTCTTGACTACACCTAGGGTACATCGAAGACTCCTCCTTTAGGGCTGCATAGAAGGCATCTCCTTTAGACATCATCTAGGGATAGGGAAAACCTTCTAGGGTAACATATACTCTTAGGATCTCTCCTTCCACCAAAACCCAAAGACAAGCGGAGAGGAAGAGATCATAAGAGGTGTGTTCAAATGACTTGCAAGCCACCTCCTTTTATAGTAAAACATTAAGGATAGATGGGGGAAATTTGGTTGTTGGCCGACCTTGACGAATTGTTGCATAACACAAATAAATTCATATATCCATGAATACATGTCGGAATTGGATGATATTTATATAAATCCTACACCTCTCGATGAGAGGAATCCAAGAAAAATATCAGTTGCCATAAATAAGATGACCCACATGGATTTTCGCCCTAGTTGCAAATTTTAACACTCCCTCTCAACTAGGGAGAAATCCATTAGCTAATCCATCTGCCAGACTATACTATCTCTGCCAGTAGTGCCCTACACTGCTCCACTGCACTAAGAAGAAGAAGAAGAAGTGTTTGAGAATGTATCATACCATCCACTACTGACCCGAATTCAGTCCCATACAAAAGAGAGTGTCTCATACCACTCTTATTGATCCGAAATCAGTTCCAAATAAAGATAGTGAGTTATATCACTCTTACTAATCCGAAATCAGTTCCAATTTATCCCAGATCAATATCATCCTAGCATAGGGAGTACGGTAGATACACGATGTGTCCATCGATACTACTATGGTCCCTATCCTCATTTCCCTACTCATTAGCTAGATGAGAGGTACTTCCCATGAGTCCCAGATTGCATGGGTAGGATGTCTCAGTAGCAGAAGGATGAACCATTCATCCTTCCTACATGTCACCGGGGTTATCCTAGGGGAAGGCTGAACCACTCACCTTGTACACAAAAAATCAATAGGTGAAGGCTAAATGACTCACCCTATGATTTTGTCTCAGCAGGAGAAGGATAAACCGCTCATCCTACCTACATAGCAAACCACTAGGGGAAGGATGAACCACTCACCCTACGGTTGCTCATCGCTCCACGATGTACCCCCAAGCCCCTCAGAGCTCCCAGAGCTCAAAGTCCATATTAGATAGACCCTTAAGAGAGATTCTCTCCATGGCTCCTAGTTGTTCTTTGAAAGTCACAAATTTTACCTTTCCCAGGGGCTTCATTAGAATAATGGTGACTTGCACATTAGTCCCAGAGTGATGGAGCCTTCTTGCTACCGATTGTACCACATCCCAGATAAAGTGGTACTTGTTGTCTATATGCTTGGAGTGATCACAGAACACAGAGTTCCTCATCAATAGTATCCCTCTCTGGTTATCAAAGAGGATCACGATGGCATCCAACACATGTACAAACAGCTCAGAGAAGAGCTTCCACAACTAGGTAGCTTCTCATGAGGCCATACTCATAGCTATGTGTACAGCCTCAGTGGTGCTTAAAGAAACCGACTTCTGCTTCCTACTCATCCAAGATATCAAAGCAGAACCCAAAGAGAACCAACACTTAGAAGTGCTTCATGCGATCATCCACATTGCCTGCCTAGTCAGCATCAAAATAATCATGTAGCTTCACATTTCGATAGTGTATCTCAATCCATGAGAGATTATGCCCTGAATATATCTCAAATGATTCTTGGCACCAATAGAGTGAGGCTCAACCATATATAAGCTCAACATGCTAATTGCAAGACATATATCCAGATAAGAGTTCACCAAGAACATCAATGCTAGAATGAGTTTATGAAACTTAGAGGCATTTCCCAAATCAAGTCTGGCATCACTACCACATAACTTCTAAAAGTTAATCTCCATCGAGGTAGTCACGAGCTTGTAGTTCATCATTCAAAATACAAAATCCAACTCCCTCTTACTTTTTCAAGTGAGAGGGTTCGCACCTGTTAGAAAGAGGTCATCCTCATAAGGTGCCAATATGAGAGGTCTATCATCGACAACCTTCAAGTACCAGTTTGGATCAACTTCACACCTAGTGAATCTCAACTTCATTAGATAGCTATCAATCCTCTCACACCAAGATCGGGGGTGTTTAATTTAAATCATAGAGATTTTTCTTCCACATGCATACATGAGATTCGTGATCATGAATATCAAACCCCTTGGGTTGTTCCAAATCTATGGAATTTCTACATGAGGGGAATGGTCCCCTTGTAAGCTTTCCTTCGGTACATCTCGAACATGTACCTCCATGCTCTTCTTGAGTTCAAGCATTCTTGTCACCATTTGACTCACATCGGTTAGGGCCCCATAATGAGAAGACCTCCAGTGTTATAGAAGAGATGTGTCAACTGACATGGTCCCCATTGGACTTCCTACAACTAGATACAAATTTCCAACCCTGAACTCAAGAGTAAAAGCATCTTGAAAAATTCCTCTTTCAAACATGTACCTTTCCATCAATGAATGCCACCTTGACACTTTTGACTTCCATTTCTGAAATGGACACTAGGTTCCTTTTGAGATCAGGTACATAAATAACTTCTTGCGAGTTACCCTGATCCATTTGAAGAGAAGCATTCCTTGCACCCTTTTTGGGATAGGTGGCATTGTCTCCAAGAATAATCTTCATGATTGTTTCCTTCTCTATCAAATTAGAGAGATCTTCCTTGAATCCAGTGAAGTGCCTTGAGGCACCACTATCAATTTTCCCAACAAGTCCGGTGGAGAGGGCCGACATAAGATAATACTCAAAAACAACGTTTGATTATTCATACCTGGAGTTCCTTGCTTTCCTTGAAGAGTTGACCATTTCCTTGATGACCTGCATTCCTTTCATTCCTTTTCCATTTTACCTATCATTCTTTTGATCATTGAAGATGCCCCTGGAAGGATTATTATCATCATTAAGTGATGTGTTCCTTCTATTCAGACACTCCTTTGCATAATGACCAAAATCATTACAAGAAAGGAATTTGCCTTTCTTTCCACCCTTAGATCTAGGCTTACCATTGAATTGAACTTTAGGTAGGCCACCAGATGCTTCCGTTGCGCCACTCTAATAATCTTCTTTGATTTGATTTCACACTTAGTGAATTTGAAGTGGGATGAGGAACCCATTGAGTCTTTTGACCTTGTCCAATTGTCTTCGGTGATTGCTTTTTCACACTTGCTTTGGCTTTGTCTTCACCTCAGCTCTGAAACCATGTTAATTTTAGGTATGATCTATGCTGAGAGAAAATTTACTTCAATTTTCCATATTATTTCAATATCAATTCTAGATTATCAATCACATTTAGCATGACAGTAAAATGTAGATAGAACATAAACATAAATCACAGAAGACAATCCAAGACAAGAGGACATAAGATGTGGTGCCAGCAAGGGACAAACCCCAATGTGGGGAAACCCTTGATCAATTCTTCTTATGTTCTTCAATAGTTCAGCAGAGAGAGAGATAATACATATACATCAGAAGTCAACATTTTAACTTGTCAAAATAAGAGTAGAGATCTTCTCTAGGAAGATGACACATGAGGTAGTAGATTTTAACATAGATGATTCAATCACCATGTTGTATCCATTAGTGTGTTGCACCCATCACATTATGCTGCACCATCACTGAGCTATTCTCATCACTGTGCTTCTCTCTTGCTTCATCCATCATCATTGTGTTGCACCCATCATCACTATGTTGCACCTCAGTGTGCTGCATCAACCATGCTGCAACTATCACCATGCTTCATCCTTGTTAGATGACTAATCCTCAACATAGTAATATTAAGCCATGACAGTAGCTCTGTCCATTTGATAGGAAATCTTGAGAATAGCCTTGTTGCTCGCTATGGCCTGTGACCTAGCCTAGCAATAAGAAAAACCTTCAGTCATGTATCAACCAGTCTATAAGAATCATAAGAACTTAACTCAACTGTTAACCCTTTCAAACAAGTGTCACCAAAATGTGACCATTGTAGCAGCATCAAAATTCTTATCACTGTAATTAGAGTCCCACATGACGAAATACTTGTTCACTACAAGTCACCCGAACTCGTATTGTACATCAAACATATCACTGTAGTTTATCCGCTTATCACTGTATTAGATCAGAGATGAATTTGAGCTTGTGTTGACTGATATTAGTCCTCAATAGAACTTCTCTATCCCTTATCTTTCTTGTGATTACACTAACTTCTTCCACTATCCATCTAATTGAGACAACATGCTTGAGACATCTTATTATAGTGAATAAGGGTTTCTTGAATCACTCTTCACTATGGTTTAGGTCAACTCTTCTTGACAACATGTAGGGATAATGGCTATGCCTTGATCTCGAAGAGAACAAAAAATAGCTCAATTCCCTTTACCCCTGCATTTAGATGTTTGAGGGATTCCTTATGGCATTGTAATACATCTCCCTTTTGCCTATGACTAGATCTCCTCACTGTTCTTCTAGCGAAGAGAATCCTTCTCCTATGGTCTCCATCATGACACCATATGAGGACCTTTGAAGATTGCGGATTAGGATCTGCATAGACACTAGATCAAGGCTTTCTTCTTACTTCGTTGAAGGGTCTCTTGAGATAAAAATAAGGATCCCTTCATGACCTGTGGCTAGGGAAACAGGGATAGCGTATTAGGACCTCCTATATTCAGATGTGAATGCCTCTTTTACTTCGGCTAGGGCTCCCTCTAGGGCTCCTTAGATAGCGTTAAGGTCCCTTAGACTAGAGACCATTTTCTTGGCTGTGTTGAGGGCTTACACTTCACCACCCTTCTTAACTGTAGCTAAGGCATGTCCAAGACTTCTCCTTTAGGGCTACATAAAAGGCATCTCCTTTAGACAACATCTAGGGCTAGGGAAAACCTTCTAGGGAAACGTATAATCTTAGGATCTCTCCTTCCACCAAAACCAAAAGACGAGTGGAGAGGAAGAGATCACAAGAGGTGTGTCCAAATGACTTGCAAGCCACCTCCTTTTGTAGTAAAACGTTGAGGATAGATGGGGGAAATTTGGTTGCTGGCCAACCTTGAAGAATTTCCACATAACACAAATACATACATATATCCATGTATAGATGTTGTAATCAGATGATCTTTTGATCAATCCTACACCTCTTAACGAAAGGAATCCAAGAAAAATATTAACTGCCATAAATAAGATGCCCCACATGGATTTTGGCCCTAGTTGCCAATTTTAACAATCATGCTACTACCCATATTTTATATTAGGTCATCCATTAATTTGGTCACTCATACCCTTTCTCAGGAACTGTTCTTTTCCATATTACCAAACTTTTGTAACTCCCTTAGAACACATAAATGAGATTCTGATCATAAATAAGTGTTAATAATACATTACATACCCATATTTACATCCATATACTAAAACTTGATCATCCAACTTCTTCTGGAATCAAATTTGGACTAATATTGAGCCCAAAAACCCATAGAAACCAAATAAAAATTTATATTAAATTACATTCTCCACAAAATGTCCAAATTAGGTCTCACTTCTACAAAATTTCCAGATTCTACCACCAATGTGACATAATTGCCACTACTAGTCTACTTATTTGTTCTACAAAATGAACCCAATGATATACAAAAAGATGTGCTGACCATACTATTGGCAGGACTTGAACTAGGGTCTTGGCCAATACAACATGGCCATGCTACCAACCAAGATATGTATTAGGATTATGATCCCAAGCCTTCAAGTTTGTAATTATTGCAATCAAAGACTATTGAAAGGGTATGGCCCTCATTCCAAACCATAATACATCATGTTTGATGTGCACCAAAACATATTAATTCTATTAAATGATGACATAATATCTACTATTGTTAGAACCATACTGTGGCCATAATTCAGGTTGATGTTATGACTTCGAACCATGATTAAAAAAAGCACCAAGACTTTTCATTGTTCATCAAAACCACATATAACTTCAAAAAATTTCTCCACCAATACTAGATCTACCAATGTATCAATCGATTTCTTGTTGTTTGAATGAGTCACTTGGGCACATATTTATAGTGATTTATGGTCCTGAGATGGTGGAAGGCCAACCCAAGGGCCCATGGATTTAGACTAGGTCATCATCCATTAAACTTCAGGCTGTGTAATAGAGGGCCATGCCCTTTCCATACAATAATCTTTCTAACGTCCACTGAACTGCGAGCTCTGTAACAAAGGGCCTCACCCTTCCCATGCATCACCATACAAATGTTTCATACAATTGAGGTTGGTGACCTCAAAAAATATCATTTGACCATAGGTTATACCATATGGTTGAGGTTGGTCCCACCATGTGACCATGCTCTCTTTATTATTGTTAACTCATCCTTTTAAAATTAGCGCCTTGGTCCTATGTGACTAGGCCCTATGACTGGGTCCTTAGAGGAAACTGGACATTCACATTATGACATCAAGATGGAATCATCATGCCACATGGTAGCCCATGAGGGGTACTACATGTCACCTATTTCCAACCTTTCTTTTAACCAAAACTTGCCATTGGTCCATGCCATGTGGTAGCATCTGGTGACACCACATCAACATGCTGATGTTAGGAAGTGACATATCACCTACATGTATATATAGGCTATTATCTCTTGCCATGTGTTAGAAAATATAGGCTTGCCACATGTCAATTTGAAGGAGGTCGTGGTGAAATGTTAACTATAATGCAAGTTGACATGTAATCTACCTTCCAATTTCTTCATCCCCTGATTAGATGCATCAGATCTTAAAAGGATGCATGATATTTGATGAGGTTAAATGTCATGCATGTTATATGGAGATTCGATGTTTAGTGGGTCAATGAATTGTGGATGTGATTAGAAGGTGCACACTCTTTACCACATTAACATTTTGGATTTTTTCCCCATAGTTTGGGACTTCAACTAGAGTTGATGTTCAGATGTCAATAACTTCTCATTCGAGAGTTTTTTAGAGCAGGATATACTATTGGAAATATATTGATGATATATACATAACCATCTAGTTTATAGGATCATTAGAACATCATAACTACATAATAAAATAAAATAACTTTAAGAATCATTAAGTCACTTAATGGGAACCTTTAAGAGATCTAATGGTCATATTTCTTCATAGAGAGTCCTGGTGCTTCCTTTGGAATCATGAGTGATATTGATGCTATCTCATACATCCCATTTGAAATCAATGACATATTTATATCAATAATGAAAACACAATGTGCAAAAATCTCCCCCTTTGTCATTAATAGCAACACCATGAGACATTGATGGTTAATGGTTCCAACAAATCAAAAACTCCTACACAAATGGATTCCTTGGTCATTGTCAATATTTACATCAATGTGTGCAATATATCCCCCTTTGAAATCAATGGTAAAGGGTTAGATATCTATTTAAACTTACATGCTAATGAGTGAACATGATCCTACATAAGTATTTGTCCTTAACCTGTTCCTAGATGATCTTGTGGACTTGACTGAACTATGTTGCCTTCCTTCTATTATTCTTCCTTTCTGATAGAGTCTCCATGCTTCCAATGTTTTAATTCTAAAGTCTCCCTCAAAGACCATGTTCCCAATGTTGTATTTTTAAAGTTCCCTCATGAAACCATGTTACCAATGTTTTACTTTTAAAGTCTCCCCCTAAGACCATGCTCCTTCATTGATGAGTACTTTTCATCTCTGCATTATCTAATTCATATTCCTTTCTTTACATTTTAGATATCATCATCAAGTCATACTAATACAAGTATATTCCATAGTCCACATACCACCCCCATACATGTATTTGATTCTTCAATTTTTCGTTCAACCAATGATGGTATTGAAGAAGCCTTCACGAAGGTATTATATAGGAAGGGTTATAACTAATCAAGATCTTCGTTGACCTCTTCTCCATCTTCTAGCATTGATAGGAATTCCCTCTTTGTTGTACCATCTTGAGTTAATTTTGCAATCTCATGCTACATGAACTTCGTTGTGACATATCTGGTATTCAACATTGTGCTTCAATACTTGTGGAAATGCTTGAGGAATTCTCTTGATTTGGTCCACACACCTCCAACTAGGTACCTAAGCATAACCTATATACCTAACCATATCACAGGTTCTGTAATCATGCACTTTATGCCCAAAATTTGTGCATGAGAAATAATAACCAAAAAAATTAATATGATTCCTAGATATAGAAGGTCAACTCAATATTCTAAAGTTACTTCTTGGAGGATCCATGTTCCCTTGCTGATCAACACTTGCTTGATTGTTGCTCGTGGATGATTTGTGAGTAGCCATATTCATTTTTTTATGTTCTATACCTAATTCATTTTTGCTTACGGATTATTTGTGAGGAGCCATATTCATTTTCTAATTTTCAATGTATGCATTATTTTTGCTTGTGGATCCTTTCTCTTCATTTTGGTTCCTTGTACTTTGTTCCTTCCTACAATTGACTTGCGAGAGATTGAAATGAACATGCTTGGCCTATTTCACTATGTGGTTTGGATCTTCAAGAGATTTGTTGCTAGATGCTATGAATATCTACTTAGTCTTCTTATGATTATCTTCATTTGATGAGATTAGGGGACCACTTTTATTGGGTTGCTCACAATTTCCTTGATAACTGAGACCTATCTTAAAAGTGGGGACCTATGCTTGTTGAGTATGTGATCGAGGGATTCAACTCCTTTATGGAACTTTGGATGGAGCTACTCCAATTTTTCTCTTAAGAGAACCACCGCTTCCTCTAGTCTTTCACAAATTTTCTCCTCATTTAGCTGTTCGGGAAAAAATTACCCTTTTTGCTTCTTCTAGTTTGACCTGGAGAGAAAGAATGATTTCTTCATTGGTTTTTGTCTTGGAGCTGCTGCATTATCTAAACTTCCTTCTTTCTAAGGATAATTATTTCTTTTAGAGCAATTCTAAGTTCTCCCTCATAATCAACTTCAACTTCCTATTCTTTGGCCTCAACAATGAATAATATTTCACCCCTTTCTTCATCGATCACACTTTCATTCCTTTCAATGTCACTTTGTTCTTTTGAGTAACAATTCTTTTTCTTACTAGATTGATTTTCATTTTGATGCTTGGATTTGAATCTCGACTCATCATAACTATCATTCATATTAGAATAAGGAAATTTATATGCATAATTACCAATCCTTCCGTTGAGAAGTGTAGCTAGGTTCGGTCTTCATAATGACATGTAATTGTGACTTTTATAAATAATGTAATTAAGAAAATACAATTAGTTTCCTAAGCCTTGCTTCATGGGTTTCATGAGCAAGAGATTTTATTTTAGATGGATCCCATTGAGAGTCTTAGGATTTTTCATTAGAGTCAAAGATTCTATGTCATGTATGAAGAACCCTTCTTAGGGATATAACAATGTATATGAGTCTATAAAATGTCTAGAAATACCTCCAATGACAAGCACACACTCTCCTCTTCATGTCGGCCTTAAGAAGAAATAGGAACACATGTTGGTTCACTTATTTTCGATACACATCCCTTCACTACATCATGTCATATTATTTATGGATACAAACTATTATATATACAGAGTTGGGCTCTTCACATTTCTATAGATATCAGAGTTCATATTTATTTGAGTTTTTTAGATGGTTATCACAGTCAATCAAACTCGGATTCAGATCACATAGAAGAGGATAATTTATATGAAGCTCAGAGAAATACTTAAGGGATAACAAGGGTCTTCCATGATGTAAAGAAAACAAAGAAACAACAAGGAGGATCTACATTAAATAGTTCAGATGCCTCTCTGAGTCTTAGATGAATAGTGATATAAAAGTGGATAGTTCAAATGATAAAGGATAGAAGGAACTCAGATCTATAATGAAGGGACAACAAAGATATTTTAGAGACTTCTGATGATACAAGGTATAGTTCGAAGTGATAATGGAGACAATATTTTGATAAGTTATGTGCTATGATTCGGTTCAGGTCTATTATAGTCTCGGTACAACTACAATAAGAAGATCTTGGTGCCATGATGATGTCATGATGAAAAGAAGTTCAAAGGGAAGAGGAAGAGAAGAAGAGAACACAATCAAGAAAATTAGTGTCTTGGTCTTGGAGTGGCTAATAGGTCAAGCGTCTTGGTCTTGATATTCATCAATTGGAATCTCTATAAGAAGAATTTGTGCTGGTTTTCCTCTCAAAGAGTTAGAGGTTTTGGCCTTGTCTCATAGCCTACATTATGTGTCTCTTGTGTATATGTGTTTATGCATTGGTAGTTGTTTTATGAAGAAGAACAATAATAACTTAATCAAAGAGAAGATCCTAATCTAATGAAGTAAAATATAGTCACAAGAAATTACTAATCAAGAGAAATCACCTAAGTCTAATGGCATAGATTTCTCAATATGGTATCAGAGCTAAGGTGCTAAAGTCAAAGGAAGGGAATCTAATTAAAGAGACACTTAAGGATCGGGTTTCAAGAAAGGCATATAAGGAAGTTGAAGGTTATCAAAGCAAAAGATCGAGATCTACATTAAATAATAAAACCATAGATCAAAGAAGCAGTCTACAACAACAAAAGCTTTTGGATCCTCTAGTCATCATCAAGTTATCTACAAGGCAAGGTAGGTCGAAGGACTTTAAAGATGAAGATCACATCATCTTGGAGAAATTCGAAACCCTAGAAGCAATTCTAATCTGCACTCATTCATTACCAAAGTAGTTGAAGTATATTGAAATCAAGAAGGCATTATCATCATCTTTAAACATATGAGACAAGTTCCCTCTCATTGAAGCAAGGATCCTATCCTTGCCCTTAAAGAAGATCATCCAAGGAAGCAAAAAATAAATCCTCATGAATCACCGTCATCAAAAGGAGCTAGATAAAATGGCATTGCCTTCTTTATTGAAGAAATAATTTTTCATTTGGAAGAAGATCATCCAAAAGGGAGCACTAATACATCTTCTTCAACCATCATCAAAGTGTTCAAAATGAAGATTTCATCTTCACTTTTCAAGTAAGTATCTTTTATTCTTTAATCAAATTTGGTAAAATAACTTCATTTTTGCAAGGAGATCTATAAGCTAGTTGGCTCATCAAAATTCCTTGCATGAGAAAGGAGGATAGACATAGTCCTTGAAGAAAGTGAAGTCATTGAACACATCAATGCAAAGGGCATCTTATGAAAGGACCCATCATATAGAAATATTGGAGCCATCAAAGAGATGTTTATGATAAACTCGCAAGAATATTCTTTAAATATGCTATAAAGAAGGTCACATGACTTAGATCTGATTTACACAAAATTGAAGGTATCAAAGAATGAAGGGATATCTTCATATGATCTCAACTATGAGATTTGGGAGAGATGATAAGAAGATAATCATCATTGTTCTAAATTCATTAACTGATGAACAAGGTAGCAAATGTCCATGGGTATAAGAAAGTTACCTCATTTTACAACTTGTGGTTTCCATGCAAATAGAAGAGAGAAAAAGTATTGAAGGTTAAAGGACTCAAACATTTGCACGAAGGAAAGGGAACTTTTGAAAAATTTGGTCCTCAGAAAAGAAAGAAGAGCATAACTGAGATTTAATGCTATGGATGTAAAAATTATGGACATTAAAGGAAATATTGTGTTAAAGGGACAATATCAAAATAAGAGAGGAATCCCATATCACTGAAGAAGTGGAGGAAGCTAAAGAGAAGAAGTCCAAGAAAAGAGGAAGTAAGAGATCTCTACTATGACTAAGACAATCTCCCTCACAAAAGGTCTTGACATAGCTTCTAAATATTATGTTATATGATATGGCTATAATAAATAATAAGATGCATCATGGCATCATGGAGGCATTAGAAACAAGATCTCGTGACATCACCATAGGAAACATGAAGGATGTCTAGAACAAAATCCATGGCAATCAAATATGAAGGATATAACTCTTAGAATCTCATTGAAAAATTAATGAAAGGAATAAGTCATCTAGGACAAGGCTCATTATACATCAAGTCAAAAGGGAAACATCTACCAGATAGGGATATGAAAGATCCTCAAGATTCTCTGATGGAATCCTCATCAGAGGGTTCACTGATCTAGAGAGGAAGTAAGTGTTTCAACAGGAACTCCAACTTGTGGAGTTCATGGGATGATGTCATGATGACATATGAGATGAAGCAGATCAAGGGGTTGAAGATCTTTTCAATCAAGGAAGCTACTAAAAGAAACCTAGATGACCTAAAGGTAAATGAGGTATGTATAATTGTATTTAATATTATAATGTTGTGTTGTATGGTTGCATGTAACATGGATCACTACTTCTCTCTTGAGAATCATGATCAAGGTAAAAGGATCTCCTCCCCTAAAAGGATGCAAGAAGGCATAAGTCGCACTAGATGAAATCAACATAATATGTCCTCATATGAAGTATAAGGTGGTTGACTACAATTAAGGACCTTTGATTGGAAGCTTTTGGGAATGGAATGTGTGAAGAAAGGAAGGAAGAGATCGTGAGATATGAAACCACAATAAAGGAAATAAACATCCAAAAGACCAAGAAGTTTTGATTAGGAAATCTCTTGAAAAGATATGAAGACTCTAATGGAAGTATGAAAAATATGGAGACCCTTGACAATGGATATATTTGGGAGGTGTGTCAACATGTAGGCAGGGCAATGATATCTACAGGGAGATGTCATGATGAAAGACCATCACAAAGGTAATTTTGATTTAAGTGTTCATTTTGTATTTTTGAAGTAATCTCTAGATGGGCTTATGTAGGATTGCCAAAGGGAAGATCTGTGAATGACTTCAAGGAAGACCATATAGAAGGATGTAAGGTCCTTCCAAAAATATGGCATGAAGAAAGCAACATGACATGAAGAAAATCCAAATGGAAAAATTGATGAATCACTTTTTGATGAAAGGAATGAGGACATGACTGATTCATGAACGAAAGTGATAGATGGTCTGTGCCCTATGAAGAAGTTCCAAAAGAAAAAGACTCCATAACAAAGAATTAATTCATGACATCAAAGGAAGGAGCTCTTCAAGTAGCTGTTTGTTCCATGATCTCCACATGAGGAGCTGTTGTAGGTCCCTATTTAAGAGGGAACATGTAAAGAAGTTTCTTACTTGGAAGAAACTTGGAAATTCCTAAGACAAGAGGGTGCTTAGGTACATTCCTTTTGTAGGAATGAGTACATTAATTTATTGGAATATGTCCTTCGTATCTAAGAGGGAGAGATAGACACATAATTATGGTCTTCACCTGGAAAGGAATGGAGGATTGAGTAGTTATTTGGCATCTGATACTCTATGAGGATGAGATAGGGCATCCAATAGAAGAGTAGTCATGGATGACCGATATTATTTGAGGGTTGGGGAGTCCAAGATAATAATAGTACTCATGGTACAAACCTTGAGTACTAGGGTAAGGGATGTTCTGAGAGAGACAATGATGAGAGTGTCTATAAATCATTGGTCTCGCCAACATTGAGCTTAGATCTTGTGGAGAGATGGAGCTATTAGTCAAGGCCTTCCTATGTAACAATGCTGGTTGAAATGATTCTATACAAATGAGTTACCAATCCAAAATTATTCTTATGTGAGATTCTTCATATTGAGAAGGACAAAGTACTGTTATGAATACCTACCTAGTTAAGAGGGAATGTTGAAAGGTGTAACTAGGTTTGATCTTCATAATGGCATGTAATTGTGACTTTTGTAAATGATGTAATGAAGAAAATAAAACTATTTTTGTAAGCCTTGCTTCATGGGTTTCATGAGCAAGTGATTTTATTTTAGATGGATCCCGTTAAGAGCCTTAGGATTTGTCATTAGTGTCAAAGATTCTAAGTCATGTATGAAGAACCCTTCTTAGGGATATAAAAATGTATATGAGTATATAAAATGTCTAGAAAGCCCTACAATGACAAGAACAACCTCTCCTCTTCATGTTAGCCTTGAGAGGAAGTAGAAACACATGGCGGCTCACCCATTTTGGAGACACATCCCTTCACCACATCATGTCAAATTATTTATGGAGACAAAATACTATCTATACACATCTAGGCTCTTCGCACTTCTATAGAGATCAAAGTTCATATTGCTTTGACTTTTTCATATGGTTATCATAGTCAATCAAAATCGGATTCAAATCACATAGAAGAGGATAGTTCAGATGAAGCTCAGAGAAATACTTAAGGGATAACCTTAAGGGAGGCCTAGGTAGAGTCCGCAGTTGAGTGCGCTGACCCCTATATCTGAGTGCACAGGGCAATTTTGAGTCTGTAACCTTGAATTGAAGATCAATAAAGACTATTTATGAAGAAATCTCGATAATTCTCTCTATCTTTATTAATGTATATGCTTATGATGAATGATTTTTTATTGAAATATTGACTGAATTTTACGCGATTCTATTTAATAAGTCTTAATGATGTACGCAATACATGTTTAAATACTTTCGCAAAAACTCTAGTGATTTCTATTATGTTTATTAATTACTTAAGTAAATTTGTGTGAACACTAATTTAGAACTGCTCTCTGATGCACATAAGTAGGCGAATAGATTGTTAGAGGTCTGAAAGAACTAATCGTAGACCTTCGCGAAGGTCTATATGCTGTTCTAACAGAGTTGCAGCAATGTGGCCAAAGAGATTATTGATCTATGCAAAGGCAGATCTAAGGTGTTGGAAGACATCACATTATTCACTGGATGATGAAACTTGGTTCTTGCATCCCCCCGTACTGCTTTGGGTGAGACTGTAGCTTGTGCTACGTGAGTTGTTGCTAAAAGGGCTAGTAGTGTATGGTTTTCTTGGTTGGTGCAGCTAACTCCAAACTTGGGTCAGGACCCCCTAAGCCAAAAAATGGTTTTGTTGCTTGGACCAGGATCTGCTTGATAGATATGTGATGTCACATAATTGGAATCTGACTAAGAAAGAAATTTAAAAGTGGTTAGATTAGAATATTCAAGTGCTCGCAGTGCAAGAAAACAGGAATCCGTGCATGTCGAAGGAAGAGTGGCTGAATAGGTATATGTATATGGAGATACATGAGATCTTCTTCTGCACATTCCCCATTGAACTGTACGAGTGGTTAACTAAATTGACAGACAATCAAGGAAGGTGGAAGCTTGATAGACCTATAGTGCAGACTCCAGAATTAGTGCGATGAGTAGAAGCTTTTGAAAATGAGATCGTGCGAGTTGTCAATCATTGGCTCGATCAGATTCTGGGAGGATTTGTCACAAAATTTGTAGTTGATACCTCAGTTAGCTATAGTGAAGAAGAGCGACAATTTTTCAAAGGACCATGAGGTAAATATTTAAGATCATTGAATACTTGGATTAAAATGTTGTTATGTGAAAAACGAGTGATGCCATTACCTTGATGTTTGGAGCTACGTGAAGCAGGTGATTATTTAGAAATTGCGAAGGATCAGGACCAGAGTAGTCCATTGATTGGACATCCTCCAAGTGACGATGAAGGGGCAGGGAAGTCTTCACTGCAAAGCGTTGTTCAACTAATTACTTAGGGGATTCCCTGATAAAATCATCCTTCCACTCAACCTCCACCTCCACCTCCACCACATACACCTTCGCCCACACCTCCACCTCCACCACCACCATTCAACATGGAAATGCAATGAATATGTCGATCTTTAAGTGTATAGGGAGTGAAGATGTAGAGTAGTCCTGGTTTGTTACAAACACTGTATGGACAACATAATAGATTACTGATGATAATATAAAGAAGGAACAATTGGTTACTGCTTTGGAGGATTGCGCACTAACCTGGTACATTAAGTATTGTTATGATATTCCTCTTTCAATGCTAACAGATACTAAGGCAGCTTTAAACAAAGAGTTTGGTAAGCCTAAGTCTAACTCCTAGTTAGTAATTGGATTTAAATAAATTATGATGAGGGTCAATGAGACACCTTGGGAATTAGATCAAAGGTTGAAATGTCAGATTCTAGAAGCTAACATGCAACTCATAGATAGTCAGCATCACAAATGGTTTATAACTTCGCTTCTGCCCCACCTGAGAATTTATCTGTCACAACAGAATATAGGAACATAGGCATAAGCCTTGGAAATCACGATGAGGTTGCATGCATCACCTATTTAGGATATGACATTGGGGGTACAACAGATCCACTAAAAATTAGCAATCTTACAGCTAGAGTTATAGAGTTTGAAGAAAGAAAAGGAGACTAAACCAAAAGTGCGTGCAGAAGTTTGGTGTTTGAAGTGCAAGATCCAGGGGCATAATAAAGACCACTTTCTAGTGTATGCAAATTATATTATAGGAGGAGGGCCAATTCCATTAAAGCCAAAAGCCCCAGTAGGGCCGAGCATGGAGGCTGCACTATGGTGCAATATTTGTCATGTTGTTGGAAAACATGTGACAGATAATTGTCATTTAGTTCAAAAGTTCGTCCAAACACCCTAGCAGTTGTTCTATAACTTCTACAAATCTGTGGGCCACGATGAATGCCATTTTCAAAGCTATGAGCTGATGATGGAAAGGACACCTACATACTAGATGCAAGAAGAAACTCGACCTCCAAAGCAAGGCGTTGGAGGAGGGTGCGGAGGTTATCAGGGATGAGGATGGGGCCGAGGCAGAGGAGGACGGGTAGAGGCCGTAGTCAGATTATCTGCTACAACTGCAGACAACCAGGGCTCTACGCGCCAGAGTGCTAGAATCCTACATATCCGTCATGTCAATACTGCAAGTAGTTCAACCATACTATAGAATAATTCCTGATACTAATAGCTATAATGCAAGAGAAGAAAACACAACCTCAATAGTCTACACACAATATACAGATGATGAGGGTTGAGCCCCAAAATTGAGATCAAAGCGTTAACATTGTGCTAAGAAGTGGAATGAAAACTAGTGTTGATAAGGGTATAAAACTTGAAGAAGAAGGATGGGTCTGCAAGGAACCAAAGAATGAAGCTGACTTTGATCTGGATCACGCTAAGGAAACGTTCATGGAAGCCAAGAAGAGCTTCACTGAGGCCTCCACCTTAGGAAGCCAGGACAAGACACAATAAATCAACGCACCTGTAAAGGTTGATCCCTCTGTACTCACTAATTTTTGGAGACCTGCATAAAACTCTTGTGCGATAGAAAAGTTGTGGAAGGCCTGCAAGAATTAATAAATAAATGTGCCAACAAAAAAAAGGCTCCTCATGGACACCGGGTGCTTAGAAAAATTGGCAAAACTAAGACACGAACAAGGCATGAGATGAGGCTCACCATGCAGATAGGTGATTATGAGATGGACCAGGTCATTTTGGATTTGGGGTCTGATGAGAATGTATTGCCAAAACAAACATGGGAAAGGATGGGGAGACCTACACTGCAGTGGTCTCAGATTCAGCTTAGGATGTTGAATTAGCAGAAAATCATCCCCATGGGACGATTATATGGGGTTACAGTTGATATTGAAGGTGCAAGCTCCGTAGTAGACTTTGAAGTTATAGAAATTGTTGATGACATCAATCCCTACCCCACGCTCTTAGGAATTGACTGGGCTATTGACATGAATTGGGTAATTAATTTGAATAAGAGAACGATGAAATTTGAAAGAAAGTCGTTGAGGGTTATAATGCCGCTAGATCCTATAGAAGGGGTGTGCTATACCGAACCAGCCCGTGACTACGAAAAAAGTGATGATGAACTGGATTAAATTTACAAAATCACAATGCTAGATCAGGACTAGATCAATTCGATGGTAGATGGATGAATTGTAGGGATGGAAGAGTTCTTGCACCTCTGGTTCAGACGAAGAATTGAAGCATTAGTAGAATCACTTGCATGAAGTGTCTACATTGTGGTTATTATAGCACCATTTACCACTCTTGGTAGATTTGATGCTTTGGTTATGGCCTAGAGCAACCCTTCCTTTCCATACTTGGTCCAAATTCTAAAAAACAATGTTTTATTTCCCATACACTACTTTTCCCTATGTTAAAAGAATGTACACGCGGGTCAGTATATACCAAACCCTAGTATATGTGTTAAAACACTAAAAAATAATAAATCTCCTTAAATTCGGGTAGAGTTTATGGGTTTTAATTGTTACTCACCTACTATAGCCCATGGCCCAATTGTTTCCCGACTGAAAAAACTAACTTGGAAAGGTATAAATAAACCTCCATGGGAAGGCCTAAGGGGAGAAGGGATGAGATATTGATATTATAGTTGATTGATTCTAAAGAAATCCCTGTGCCTCCTGCACTCCCAAGTTATAGGAAACCTTTGTTTCCTCTTTTGAGATGTCCTTCATCCCTCTTATGACATCCTTGTGTGTACCGATGGAGGAATATTGCTGAGGTCAGGATAGAATGGATCCGAAGGATGGTTCCAATTGGAGCTGGTGGAAGACTTAGGTTGTAGTTTTCCACCTTTCATTTATCTGACATCAATAAAAGAAATGATGTTCTGTTCCTAATATTTATTGTGTTTATGCATTGATCCATGTTGTGATTTGCTTATGAATCTTATATTAATGCGTAATTTCTCATTTTCTTATATGATCTAACACTTATATAATGAAAATGATTTCTATTACTACTATTGTATATGCTTTGCTTGAATAAGTTACAGGTTTTAAAGTTATCATAAGAAGCAGAGGGTTTGGACCCTACGTGATCAACACCGAACATAGGACCCCTGGGTAATATCACTTCTTCCCAGTTCAATAATTTTAGCATTTAGATATTTGTCTACACATTTCTTGATGTTGTATGCCCTCTGCTCTATTGGGGTTTTCAGCCTAAGGCTCTAGGGTGTTCCCACCCGCAACAGAATTGGTGATTCCACTGGGGAAAACGTTCTTGTTTTTCCTAGTTTGGGTTGTTTGTTCTTGATTAAGGTTTGTTTTCTTGATTTCTTGTTTTTAAAGTGTCATTGACTTATTAGCCTCCTAGGCATCATGTCTAATCTTCTAGATTAGGCCTTGATTTCTTGTTTTCTTGATTGAGCTTTTTATACACATTTTTCTTTGGATACAGTCACGTATACATGCTAGTTTCCTCAAATAGACTTGCGTATACACGAGTTTCATGTGTTTGAAATGAGTGTGCACGCCCCTCTGTATCTACACAATTGCGTATACATAATTTTGATTTTTTTTCAAAATCTTTTGCCTAGTTAGGTTTGTTTCATGGTGAATTATCTTATTTTCTGGTCATCCATCATCTGTAGAACTCTGTTCTCTTGCAAGTCTTCAATTTTGAATCTCCTTCTCAGTGAAAAGCCTAGTTGGCCTATGATTGATTTTTGAGTAAGGTTTTGGTTTGTATCTTGGGTTCAAGGCTTCTATCTGAAGTTCTTGGAAGTTATAGCTTTCCAGAACAAGAAATTGGTTTCAGTTTCATTTATAATCCAGATTTCAAATTGCTTTGCTTTGCTTTCCCTTTTGGTTGACCTTGTTGTTTTTTGTGATTTTTGAGTGTCTCTTTGGCAATCTTGAGAGTATTTCTTGACATTTTTTTGGTTTGATGAAGTCTTTTACTACAATTCAGATCAGTTTGTACAAGTTTTCAATCCTTCTCATTTCAAGTTTCATTTATTAATGAATTTTATAACTTGCAAGGTTTAAGGACTCTTTGTGCTTGTTTTTTGATCTTTGAAATTTAGTAGTTCTTTTTGTGACCTCGAAAATTTCTTTGTTTTTTTTAAAAGAAAAAGACAAAAGCATAGATTTAACCTTTCTTTTTCTTTCCAAGATTTTGGTTTTTTGGTTTCTTTTGCTTTCTTTTTTAGCAATGTGAACTTTTCAATTTGTTTGCTTGGTTTTTAGGGAAATTTGTTATTAATTGTTTGCCCTCTTTATTGTTAAGTTGGCTTATTGACCTTATAAAGAAGCATATTTTCTTATCGTATGAGTATTCTTAGGATCTTGCATCATCATTTAAATTTGCATTAGGTTAGTTTGCATCATAAGCATTCTTAGTCTTTTTTAGATTTTGAGTGTGTATGGAGTGTTTCTAAAAAGAAAAGAAAAAGAGTATTTTTCTTATATAAGTTTTTCGCAGAACCAAGTAGAAGCCCCTTTTCATCGAAAGAAAATAACTGCATGCATATAGTTAATTTTATATTGGTTTCTTTTGCATCGAAAACATCATAAGTTTCACTCTCGTTATACCTTTGACTTAAAGAACACCCCTCTAAAATCAAGTGATTTAATAAAAAGAACTAGATCTTTTACTTTGTCATTAACAACACCAACAAGTTTAAGTTCTTTAGGTCCTTGGAATAGGTGAGTAGAGAGTTAACTCTCCAAGGCCACTCAAATTATAAAACATAGAAGTTGAATAATGAGTGAAATCTAGTGTCGTTAGAAAGACCAGGAAAGCTCTGTGACTAGGAGTCAAGCACGAGGGAGAGTAAAGACAAGGAAGAGAGATACCCCCTCTCCCACTTGTTGGATCCTACCTCAAGACTGTTCCACCTGGCTTTTGATATGAACTGGTGCCCATAGTTTCCATTCCTAGGGATCATATAGGTGGCTGTAGAGGGGAATCCCGTGGCACCTAAGGCAGACATTGTATCACATTCATCAGTACTTTTGGAGGGTACCCTTGTGAAGCTTGGATGATTGCACCGACACAGGCTGTTGTCTAGAGGTCATCGTAATTGTTTCTATTATCCTTGCTTGTAGGTTTGGGATTTCATTACCCCATACTATTTTTGGAAAGTCCTTGATTTTCACTTTCTTGTATTTTGGTGCTCGATCCTCATCACTCGGACTGGAAATACTTGAAAGTAGTTTGATTGACTATATCTTTATGGAATTTTTAGAGAGTACTCTTTGCTCCTAGTTTGCCTAGCTTTACAATTTTTTTGAGTCTTTAATTAGTTCTCTTAAAAATAATTAAAAGTGGCTGATCAACCAGCTCGTTGGTCTAGGAGGCTTCATGGGCTTTCACCTACGAGTGCTGAGCCTTCTCCTTGAAGGCATAGGAGAAATTTTTCCAGTGATTTCCAAATCATGGCAGTAGATGTATCGAAGATTGATCCTCTGGTTGGAGTTATTGATTCACCTAATAGACCTGGTATAAGTAGAGAGCTGGAGAGGAACACTCCAATCCTTTCTAGAGTCCTCTTCTAGTCAGAAGACATTATTGAGGTTGAAGAGCTTCCAGAGTCTCTTTTGACTCCTAATTATCTTATTCATCCCGATCATCCAGACATTTTATTATGTGTCGGGACTCCAACCAATAGGCCTTCGAGCCCATGTCTATTTCGATCTTTTCCTTCAATGACCATTTTTGGGAGCATCACTTCCACCATAAGTGATACTAGTATGCAAACTCCTGTATTCGTACTGTTACCACTCAGATTTTCCTTAGAAGTTATTAGAAAGAAGGAAAGGATCCAAGGTAACTACAAACCAATATTTTAAGTACAAATCCTAGCCAATCTATACTCAAAGAGGGCTCTCTCTTTATTATTTATCATTGTCTTGATGTGATGTTAGGCTAGTTATTAATGCTCAAGAGATTTGTTGTAATTTGTTTGGTGGAATTAAAGGAAACAGATGGACAGAGTAGATATCCAGACCATTGGGCTATGGAGTCAAGTAGGGAAGGTTTATCAGGATTTGATTAATCACCGAGGTAAGAGTTCACAAGGAAAGATAGTATAACAAGGACAAATCTAAAGGTTTCAATGGATGGAGGACTTAACCAGGGGCCAAGGGCAATAAAGAATCCTTAGCAGGGATCAAGCTGAAGAAGAGAGAATTGGAAAATAGCAAGGGAAATTAAGAATCCTATACCAAGGGCCAATAAAGGAATGAATTTTATAAATAAGGGAGCAATTAAGAATTCCCAAACTTAAGCAATTTCGTAGAAAACATTAAATGAGCAAACAGTTAAAACAGAGAGCATTTAAGCTAATTCTGATAGCTTTTTTCCTTGTTTTCCTTTAAGGATTATAAAAAAACACATATGATATTTCATAACATGAATGAAAACAATATTCAAACTTAGAGAAATGATACTTATTTGTTTCCCATAGTGCACATGAATCGAGTGAAATGTCCTCATCTTTATTTAATCTAGTAAACCAGTCTAGCCTTCATTACAATAGCTCCTTTAGCTCAAAACAAAAGTCTAAAGAAATGCTTTTTGATCCACACTAATTACTTCAATTTTTGAAGTATTTATACAAAAAAATATTACAAAATATCTCATAACTATATGATCTTTAGTATAGGAAACAAAATTTATTTTCCCCAAGAAGGTAGACAGATGGAAAACAGATTGTTTGTTGTCCCTTTATTTGTGAATGTGCTCGATGCTGGAAATTGAATTTGTCTCATGCAATTGTCTTACTAACTCTGTGCTGGACTTCACTCTTATCTTCACCTACTGATACTCTTTACCTGTGTTTACTAGACTTTATCGTAGTAAATATTTTTGCTTCATGGATTTACTATAGTAACTTTATAGTATATCGGTCATACTGGTCCACCATTCATCATTCGGTATTTTCATTCTGATCATTTTCTTGTATACTTCATCAGCTTCCATATACTTAACAAAATTGGGCATGTTGGTGAAAAGATGTTTCACTTCATGTTATATGTAAAATAGGTTTTCCAAGCCATAATAAAGCACCTTTCCTATAGGTAGTGCTTTTATTGTTGAAGAGATGGCTTGACCTAACCTATTTGCTTAGTCTCTCAATGTAGTCATCATGTGTCATCAACTTGTCATTTATGACTAGTGGGCTCAGAATACCTTTCTCTCTCAAGATGTCATATTTCGACATGAAGTCAACTATATCTGCTTGAATACTTTGACACCTTTTCTCCAAGTTGAGCATCAAGTTCCTCTTGGTAAAAACTTTCTTAATTTCAAGGATGGTGGTTGTTCTATCTTCAATCTCTAATGCATCCAATTTGTACCTATTATTGCTATTCAAGAAGTCAATTATATGATTTACCTCTTTAGGCTTATCTCCTAATTCTTCTTTGGTCTTCTGTACAACTTCCACAACTATCTTAACTAGTTCAGTCTGTTCAAAAATTATCTGGATAGAAGGCCAAGTATCATTGATGGAATCAATGATATTGGCCCACAATATATTTCTCATATCTCCTAGTGGTTTTTCTAGTGTTAAGTCCTTTTCTAGGACTCTGATTTTCTCCTCCATTCTTTTGTTCTTCCTTTCTTCTTCTTTGTTTTGAATTTGTGCCAGTTCATAATCTGTTTCCATACTTGATATTTTTTCTTTGAGCTTTTTTAATTTTGTAGCTTGGATACTCATATGCTCCATGGCTTTGATCAATTCATCTATTTTTTCTACTGTTGTCCTTGCACTGGTTGATGTACCTGTAGTTGGAATAGCTTATGCCACTCGCAGCGCTCTTACTGGTGGAAGTGTTGGTGCCAAAGGTGCAGCTAGAGTGGAGGGTATTGCTTTAGAAACCGTGGGTATGACAGTTGGAGGAGTAGTGGCCAACTCACTCTGCTTAGACTGTATTGCATTTTCCAATTCGTTCTCAGTTTCCTTTAGCTGTTCATTTAATTTAAGGACTAGGTCCATAAGTTCTTCTTCCTTTTTTTTCTCTATAACTTTTGTAGTTTGAAGATGGTGGAGAGGAGGGATATTAAGATGCTTCCTCAATGCAGCTATATCATCATTTTTCTTTTTGATCAATTGTTCAACTACTTTGACATCCTTCCGGTCATGTCCCAGCTCTAAGAACAAGTCTTCTAAGGTTTTTATTCTGATGTCTTTAGCATGAGAGGAGGCTTTTTCCAGTTGCAGCTGTGCTGTTGTGTTGTGCACAAAATTTTGCAATTGGTGTGTTGTGATGGCTTTAATAGTCAATGTAGAATAGACCATCTCACCAGGCTGCTTGTGCAGTTATATTTGGTCAATCAGATGGACATCCTTGGCCAAAACTTCAAAATCAGTTTTCAAATAGTCAGCCATTGACTTTGGCTACTGTACAGTTGGTTTCAGGAAACTCATTTGCATTTTCCCTTCTTTTATGTCAAAAGCTAACATAAGCCTGGTCTGATTAGTTGGAGCCATTTTGAGGTAATTAGCATAGGTTTGAGCTTTTAATTTCTCATTCCTTGTTTTGATTTCTTTGTATTTCCCTTTAATGTCTAAGCTCTGTTAAGAGAAAGCTTTGAAAGAAGACACTTTTGTGCTTTGTTGTATTTCCAATGCTTGTATATGGGAGGTTGACGGTGTACCATCTACTGGGATAGTCTGCCTACTATTTCTCTTTTCTGCCACTGAATTACCTGTGGTCTCCTCAATATATTCTTCTTCTAAAATGGGATTCAACCTTTGCCTTTTAGCAAAAGTTTGATTAATAGGCTTGCTGGAAGGAGTGGCCTCTTCTCTATCTCTTTTGAGATTTCTTTCCTCATTGAGAGGAGTCTGCAACATAGGAGGATTGCCCATGATTTGCTAAGGTTGAGCCAGCTCCTCTGAGATTTCAGGCTGCTTAGATTCTTCTTGTTGTTATGAATCTTCTGCTCTTTCTGAGGTTCCTTGTTGCTTTGATGGCTATGTACTCAGTTCTTGTGACTGCTTTTTGGATGAAGTTTCTCCAAACACCTGTACAAATGAATCCTCATCAAATCTTCTTTCTAAGTCCACCATTACATTTTCAACTTCAACTTGTGTGCTATCTTGATCTATCAGTGTGCCTTCCACCCATTCTGATTGGTTGGCATATTGTTCAATCTCTAGGATCCTATGGTGGATATATGGTGATATCTTATGTTTATTCCTTTTGTCACAAATGAATCCGTGAGGGTCACAGGGCCAGATGAAACTCTTTTTTAATCTCAATCTCTGAAGGATTTCATTTGCTACCTTTCTGGCTCCTCTGTTATTGCAAATAAATGGGCTTAGATGATCCTTTACACTCAACTGGACCTTCTTCTTAGTCTGGACAAAGTGAATTTCATCAGAATTAATCATTTTCCTGTAGTACTCCAGAGCAAATAATCGAATGGGGAGATATTTAGGTAATTTATATGGAGGCAGCTCACACCCCTAAATTCTGATTTCGGTATGGTTTTGGTATAAATACCAATCCCCAACTTTGTATTGTTTGGATAGCTGGAGAACCCTCTTAATGTCTACACTAATTCTGGGAGGGGGATTTCCTATCAACATTGTAGTCACTAGATGCACAAATTGATCAATAAAAACTATATATGAATAGGGAGAATCATAAGACTTGTGGAAAAAAGAAGTCCAGAAAATGAGAGATCTAGGATTCCCTTTGGTATCAAGTTTTTGTACAAAGAATGGAAACCTATTAGTCTGGTAATAAAGAAACAAATGATACAGGACCGATGAATACTTGAACACCCTCTCATTTTCAAGTCTCATAAACTGATCATGCATTTTATCTGCTATGAATTTGGCATAATCAAACTTGACCATAGGAGGTTGACTGTGGGTAAAGATAGACATACCAGCAAAAATAGTTTCATCTATATACTCATTAGTGGTGGAACCCAGAATGCATGATAGCATTGTTGTGATGTCCCTGCCTAGATCAGAAAAGAAGGCTGATATGTAAGGAGGGGGGTCCTTTGGCATGTATTTTTCTTCAGAAATGAAGGTCTGAAGGATTTGAGTACTTATGGAACTAGATAGTTTGGAGAACCTTTCAAGAAAATTAGGAATGGATAAGGGGGTGAGGTCTTTACCAGGTTGCAACTGTAACATCTCATTTATGGACTCAACTGTAATGGTGAAAAGGATTTTATGGTTTGAGGACATTACAGCTTTCAAAACGAGGTCATAATTTTCATGGTAGTAATGAATAATTTCTGGAAAGACGTGAACACTTGGGAATTGATATTTGGGTAGGTTTGACTCCCAGAGACCTATCTTATCTACATGGTTTAAGTAATTATCTTTGTATCTGCAATGCAATTTCAAAGGGGTTTCATCAAAGGTGAGGTCCTTTATTTGGAAATCCTTGTCAGCTAGGGGAAGATGGTGTAAGTCTCTGTGGGGAGTGGTAATTGGCCTGGCATCCAAGGCAACTGGAACATCCATCCTTGGTTCTTGTGGATTCAAGAACGAGGGTAGGGAATTCTAGGGAATTTGTGAAGAATGGGGTGGTTTCAGGGAGTTTCTAGACTGTTGAACAACTTGCTATCACTAAATTTACTTGATTTTCACAAGAATTTAGTCTAGGTTCAATATGAAAATAGGGTTTTCTCAGTAAAATGGGTAAATACCTGGTTATGGTTGCATGAAGGACAAATGGCTCTGGTGCACTTTTTGCATGGAGCGCATGGGTTTTCAATGGTAATCTAGAATTCAATAGCTTCTGAAAGTTGACGGTTGGAAGCAAGGTGACAGCTCGAACGTACTCTGAGTGTGCATGGAGAATAGAAGTTTCTTTTCTTAGTAAGAAAAAATAATGAGTATTTTTGTTTTTATTTGGAGAAGTCAATGTTTTGGCGGGTATCGTGAAAATGGCAGTTGGTGCCAGTTAACGGATGGGACATTTTGTCATTTAGAGAGGGTGGTAAGTGGGGCGGTAAGCGGTAACTATTGCACTACTTATGAGGGTGTAGTGGTATTGGGAGCGGTTCGCCCGATGCCATTTATCAGGTGACATGTAGTGGTCGGGTGAATAGTGAAACCGCTTGTATCGGGTGTGTTATACGGGAATAATGTCCACACGGATGCTGCTATTCCCACTACGATGGGTGGCTATCTTAGAAACAAACAATCAAAGTCTACTATTGATTCCTTTTATGAAAATAGATGAGAGGAGAACCAAGAGGGCCAACCTGAGTCTTGCGCTCGATTCCCTCTCCTTCTTGATAGAGTTTTGTTGCTCTCTCTTTGTCTGCTCAGCTTCAAAAGGACCTGTAGAATCACATAAACATACTACTATGCAATAAACAAGGATCTAAATTCACAAATAATGTAGGATTAGATGTACATTAACCATATACAAGCATATATAAACAAGTACACCAGAATATGGAAGGAAAGAAGAATAGCTTTATTCAAATAAAAAGTAGCAAAAGGATTACAACCATGAGCAGCTCTAACCCAACATCGTCCTCTAGCTAAGAAGCCCTTCTTTCACCTCAAGCAAAGCAAAATCACCCAACACTATCAATGTACCCCAGAATATCAACAACACTTCTCTATAAATTACAAAATTCCAGCCTTTAGATCTCTGTGAAGAGGGATCCATATATAGATGATTACAAAGAGGTGAGTCATCTTTTGGGATCTTGATTAGTGTCTTCTCTCTAATAGTTCCTGCTTCCACTTGGAGAATGAAGATCTCTTACTCATCCCTGGTCGAAAATGGAGTGGCAAGTGTCAGAGGGGAAGCTTCTGGAAGGTTCCATGATCTTCCACCTCACATTTTGGTCCCTGCCATTTGTCCATTCCTGATCATCGCACGCTACAGAGGAGAAAAACAGTATGCATCGCACCCTTTACATTGGGAAGGTGATATGCATCGCACCCTCTGCATGGAGCTTTCAGTATGGTCCAGTTTTGACCATTTATAAGAAATTTTCAGTGGAGAACTTTTGGGAGATGATGTAATCAGTTGACCTTGTTCCTTTAGGTAGTGAAGAAACCCTTTTAGGGACTTAAGAGCCCTTAGTTTATGGACATTTGTGATTGGGGTTGAAGTGCCCAAAAATGTATATAACAGTTGCCCCCTAAAGCATGAGGTCGTTAATCGTTTTTGATGTCGGGTGAAATGCTTTACTATGAGGATCTGAGGTTTTTCTGAGCTGGGAGGCGACCTATAATAAGATACAATACAATACATTATTTGACAACATTTTTTCATTATCTAGCTGAGGCGGGCATTCCCATGCTCAGCTTTATAAACTCATTTTCATGTACATAGGACAGACGATCGTCTGTGTGACAGACTGATGATATGGACACATCATCCTTTGATTTGGATGATCATCT
>APFE031091830.1:0-12258 GCA_000404065.3 Pinus taeda | reverse complement strand
GGACTTGGCGTCGAACACCACGCAAAATCTCTCGGTCAAAGGCCATTGATGTAAACCTATCGCCGAAAGTGAGAAACTTGCCATTAAGGCATGCAAGCTTCAAAGTACTGAAAGGGTTGTTCCTGAGTCAACTTCTTGGATAATGAGCTGATGTCGACAAGAAGCAACCTGTTGCAGGAGGGCCTTAATGAATCCCACATCAACGATACGGAACGAAGAAAATTATTTTGGAGGTGAAAACAAACTGACGATATGGGGCTCAGGGTGGCGGTCATGAAGGAGTGAAGCATGAATGTATTGCAATGGGCGAGACTCAGGTGAATTGTCTGAATGACTTATCTTGAACATATCGGTGACACTGACAATGGATTGGTAGCGTTAACCCCAGAGATGGATGGTGTGAGGGACCAATGGTGAACACCAGTGAACGGAACAACCCAACCCGGCATGGATGCAGAAGGAAAGTGTCATGTTCAAGAGCGACTTGCTACCAATAAAGTTTCTTCTTGTTTTCTTCCCAATTTTCCCCAGTCATTGCTGACCAGTACCTCTTTATTTTTGTCAAGCTTGAGGAGGATAACAATCCGCCCTTTGGGCGAACCTGTCACTATATTTTTGCGAGCCTAGCGACAGTGAAACTCATTCTCGTCCTGTTGGATGAGTTTGTCGCTATTTAGTTTAACGAGTTTAACGACAAAGATAACTCGGTCTCTTTCAATTTTAGAGAGTCTGAAAGAAATGGAAAGAAGACTCCGAAGGTTCTTTTTCGTTGTATAATCCCTTAAGTCTGAAAAAGCGTAAAATAATACAAAAGGGATGACTTTTCGATAGTTTTAACGAGCCGAACAAGACAAGCGCTCGATCTTTTTGTGTAATAATCCCTCAGGTCCGAAAAGATTAAAATCTAGAGGAGGGATAGCACTTCCGATGCCTTTTAACGAGCCAGAGAGGCCAATCGCTCGACAATCTTTTCATATTTTACGAGTCAGGTGAAAAGAGCTTAAAGAAGACTCGCTTTCGAGGAACGAGTGATGGTTTCGGGTAGCAGTTGATTCCGGGTAAGGTTTGGAATTTTCCAATCACGGCAGTGTTACAAGGATGGCTAGCAGAATCACTCTTCCCAGATGTTCCTCGAAGGGGTAAACAATCATGTGGGGGTGAATGATTAGCTAAAAATAGAGTGGGGGTGATGGCGAGAACACGACCAAGGCTCAAAAGCTGGTGATAAGGCATTCACAATGGTTATTTACCCGTTCATTTTTTAACGAGCTTAAACACGGGGAGAAACACTTGCTCATGACTTATGTTTATTTTTTAACGAGCATGAACTATGCACTAAAACTGCTCGTGGAGAGTTTATTTTTTAACGAGCTTGAACTCTATGAAAACGTTGCTCGCCAGTCATATGATGAAAATGTCTCATTTCGAGATGCTATTTTGAAGTGGCTTACATATCTAAAGGTTTGCCACGGATCCTTTCTTTATGCAAGTTAGGAAATGACTAACCTTACGGGTTTAAAGGGTTAGAATTCCTACAAATTTAAAAAATAAATAGCTGCTCTTCAATTGCAGGCAGAAAGGTTTGTATGCCCCCAGGTATAGCGGAGTAGAGTTTCCAGGTTACCCCTCAATTTGTAGACAAAACATTTGTTTTATCGGGAATTCCTACCTTCTAACAGAGGTATCTTATCTGGTCTAATCCATTTTCCTATACGGATGGGTATGGGACTAGTCATATATCCTTCGCCGAAACCTACACCTAGAGTTTTCCTACCGAAGCAGACCAGGGTGCATGCCCCCTTGGTTTCAGTCACATCTTCCTGAATCACTCGCGCTCATTAGGTGGATGGATTGGAGACCGATGAGACATTTCTTGCGTGAAAAGACCATTCAAGGATGGCATTTGACTATTTGCGATGTGTGAACCGGGGAATGACATTTGGTCTACGAACTTGATCATTTTGCCTTCGTGCAGAAAACACATTACTCTAAAGAGTGAGGAGACGACTGCTCCTATGCAATAAATATAGTCGCGTCCAAAGAGTAGATTGTAATCTAAAGGTCCTTGAACTACCATAACGTTCATGTGAAAAGTTTTCCTTCTCAAAGTGATGGGCACATTTGGAAGGATCCCTAATGGTCGACTGGTTCCTTTGTCGAAGCCTGTTACATTTCTCATTTCAGGAAAAAGCAATGGCGAACCAAGCTCTTTCCAAGCAGTTGAGGAAATGATACTCACAGAAGCCCCTTCACCGATGATGGTACCAACCATGACCATTTTGTAAGCTTGTACAATAATTTTGAATGGTACACTGGTTGGTAAACGGGGTCTGCCTAGTAGATTCCAGTCGAAGGAAACCACTAGGTTGCTTGGTGGTGGGACCGAATAGATGGTTGGGTAGGACTCTGATGAACTTCCTTCCTGTGGTAAAGGAACGGGAGGACTGCCCCCAAGCTCATCAGAGTTGGTGTTGATAAAAATAATTTGAACGGTGTCATTCTCTTTCTCTTTAGTGACGGTATCATTCGAAGATGAACACTCTGAAGGCAATACCAGGTCAACTGCCGTATCGACCCTTTGAATTTCATATGGTATGGATTCCGAAGGTTCATTTTCAATGTTAGGTGCTTCGACTAACCACAAATATGGGCCAGCCATATTTTCAACCGGTGGAGGACTCGGTAAGAGTTTTTGATATGCAGGAGAAAGTCGTAACAGTGAGACCGAATGACTATATAAAACTCTTTTAGCCTCTCCAAGGAAGGGACATCAGTGGACGGCATGATCGCCTTCGCACAACTTACAACGAAGTTTAGGATTCCTTTTCTGTCCATGTGCTTCAATTTCACTGGTTGACGGTGAGCATTCAACATGATCGCCAGAGGTTGATGCTACCGGGTGGTGCAAACGAGGAGACCAGTCCCTTAAGATCCGAGGGATGCAGGTACTATCTTAGTGATAGTGGTCCCCATTGTAAATAACACAAGGAGATTTAGGTTTTGACTGTGTGGTGTGTGGATTTTTGCTAGACGATACTTGGTTGTTCCCTTTCGATTTTGGTTCCTTTTTCTTCTTTTCCTTTTTCTGTTTCTACTTCTTCTTCTTCTCAGTTACTTGACTTTCAGCTTTATCTGCTTTGTCAAACAAAGAGGAAGGAGGAGAAGGAGAATCAGATGAAGTAGAAAGTTGGGAAGCAACTCTAGTGTCGTCTAGTTGTTGGTTAGACTGTTTAGGAATTGTGGGATTCTGAATGACAAAGGTAGAGAAGAGCCAGACTGGCAAACCAATTTTCAATCCTGAAAGTGACAAACTGGCCATATGGGGTGGAACAACATCTCCCCAAGATAGGAAGGGACTGGGATTTCCTTCACGGGGAAATCCTTGGTTGGTAGACTCCATTTTCTCAACCTGAAGATCAACGGGGAATTTGTGATGTTATTCCGATTTAAAATAAATTTTTAAATGCTTGGACACAACTTGTTTTTTCAATTTTAAAGAGTCGAGAAAAAGCAAAAGATGACTCTAGTCACCTTCGATTTTTATTGAGCTTGAAGTGACAAGCACTCAGAGGACCTTTTCCTTTAAGGAGTCTGAAAACGAGAAAAATTGACTTCTCTGGCGATCTAGGTAGAGAGGATTACCAAACTAATCGTAAAACTATAGAATATGTTTTACGGTATGACTGTCAGTCTTCCCGAATGCTATGTTCGGTGCATTATGATTGATAGGGTGGCAGACACAGCTTCCTAAGGATAAAGGATGCAGCCTATAGTGGTCTCCCAATATATACGCGACGGTACATGGGAGCACAAGTTCGTATTGGCACTTATCGTCTCAGAGTGGAGGAATCACCCAACTAGCACTGAAAGCAACAGTTACCAGGCTTTACGACGCCGGAATACGTCTCTAGCCTAGACCTCTAGATTTTGCGTTAAGTTCCAAAGCGTTGTTAGATTCATTGAGATTTATTTTTAGTTGATCTTTCTTAGCAGTTTTCCTTTCAAGTTCACCATGTGATGTATGTATAATTCCTAAATGCAGTCTAAGATGATAAATAGATGTTTTATCTTCTTTCAGCAATGAAAATCCTAGCTACTAAGGGGAAGAAAGTCAAGCATCTTTTCTTCACAGAGCACAAAGCACACGCTAATATGCACAGTCCTAAATCAAGCCAAGCATTCAAGACGCAAATGCACATGCATGTATTGGTTTTCAGTTCCCTTAATGTGTAAATGACACTAAGAAAACTATGTGCAAAACTGAAATACTTTTAAAGCGACTGTACTCAACAAAAATCTTTTTCAAAACGAAGTGAAAACAAGAGAGACACTTTGTGATTTTGAAATGGAAATTGCTTTTTAACACTTTAAAACTAGTAAATCAAGTCTTATGCAATGATAACCGTATAATCCACTATCTAAAACAATGTCATTGCTTTCTAAAACTGAAAATGATAGCTATGACACTTTCAGATCTAGAGACGACAGTTTGACTATGTTATTTTTTTGCAAAAGAGAACTAAAACAATGCACAATACATAAAAAACATTTATAGTTCTTTGCACTAAGGAGGAGGAATAATGCAAGAGAAGGGGGTATTCACAGAAGCACACTGATTACAGACAGCAAAAACTCTTGAATAAGACTGAACACAATGAGAAAAATCCATAGTCGGAGGTTAAAATCAGTCCTCCTGTCACGCGGAATGAGTCGATCTTGTAGACAAGATAGACCTTCCTAGAATCTAATGAAGACCTAATGACAATCAAACCAACCATACACTATCTTTCTCTAAATGCACTTTATAAATAATGGCAAACAAATGTGTTTAAGGCCTACCTCATGTCCAATGCAAGTTTCGAGATGTCTTCGCTCCTTTGATCCAAGTAAGTTCCTTTGTCACAAACCTGCAAACACAAACAAGGCAAACGATTAAATAGCACCTGAATAACCAGTATTATAAAACATATTTAACATGAAAGTCAAGGAGTCCATGAAACAAATAACATGAGATACTTGTTGAGGAAAATGAGCTTGATTGTATTAATTCAAAAGGAGAAGAACTTTACAACCTTTGCCTTGACGCTGTACAAGCTCCTCCCAGGGTCCAACAAGAAGTCTCCTCTACTTTGACAAGCTTCACTCACTCCCCAATGAAACCAAAAAGGTATGTGATCTCTCCTCTTAAGCTTCAAATAGGAAGTCTTGATTTCACCAGCATTTACCCTCAAAAATGTTCAGCTTCTAACCTCTCTAGCCACTAACCCAATGCCTCAATTTATAGTGTAATGGAGATCGGTTGCTAGCTCCTCCTTCAAAGGGATAGAGTCCTCCTTCAAAGGGATAGCTCCTCTCAACAAGGGATTAGTTCCTCCTCTCATGGGATGCATGAACCACTTGGAGCGAACAATTCACGTAACAAATGCTTCTAGAAAACTCTAGAATTAACCCAAGATGAGTTTTTTAAGATAAAGATTACGCCTTTTGACTTTTACAGGGGTACGCACCCTCCCTTTACATACAGAGCGTATAAGTACGCAGATATCCTGAACAGAAGGTGCGGGCCCACAGGCAAAAGTGAGAGAAAGTGCGGAACCAGAGTTACATTGCTTTTTTGATGTCCTTCTCTCACTTCTAAAGCTTTTTTTGAAGAGCTGAGGTTTGAGACTTGCTTAGGAAGCTGGTATAGGTGGTGATAGACCTACACTGACTACAAATAATCAAGGTGACGATATTTTTGTGTAATAGATTGCCCCCTAAAGTGCGAAGTCTGTAGTATATGAGGATTTTTTTATTTATCATATAGGAAGAGTGAAGTGCTTTATCATTTCGAGGATCATCTTGCAGAGAGACCGGTTGGAACCTGTAAAAACATTCAATGCAAAATATATATATGAGATCATATCATCGCTGAGGTAGGTATTCCCATACTCAGATAACAACTGACTAAGAGACTGAAAACTGACTAGAAGACTAACTACTGCTCTGATATAGGAATGATCTCGTAACACATCTTAAGTACAAACACATGTGGACATAGTATGGACGCAACGATCTGTTTATGAATAGTCCATAATATAATGAATACAAAATTCCTCTCAACCTGGATGGTAGAAACTAGATCCAGGGTCTTCATTTCTACGTCCCGAAACAGTACGATTCTATCCATGCGATTGAATGTGTCGAAGTTGAACATGGTAGAAACCACTTGATTACTAGTCAATGATGTAAACTGTTAACAAGCATGAGAGAAACCACCAATAACGACAATGGCTCTCAAAATACTCAGCACAATCCATGAAATGTGATAAGATGTGTTGATGTCTAACATGTCATGGAATCCTCTGATCGAAAGTCAATGATGTAAACTATCATCAAAGGCGAGAAACATGCCATTGAGGCATGCAGATCTCAAGGTACTGACGATTCCTAGATCATCTTTCTAGATAATGAGCTGAAGTCGATAGAAAGCGATCCATCGCAGGCAAGCCCACAACACGAAATCATAGATCAAGTTGAAGAAATTTAGTTGCAAGGACTGACACAGGGATGGTCAAGATGGATGACAGACATTTTGCAGATGAATGGCTTATTTGCACTGAGCTCTTGAACACATAACGACGCAACAGATGGTTTGGTGATGATTGACCCAAAGTTAATACCCAGAAACTGGCTGAAGACTTTCAATATGGTTTGATCAACTTGTTAGGTAAAGGATTTCCCACAGGTGAATAAAAGTTTCGTGTTCAAGAGTGGTTATAAAGTATGACAAAGAGACTCATTTTTCTCTCTTTTCCCCCACCAATTCTGACAAGTACCTCTTTATTTTTTACAAGCTTGAGGAGGATAACATATGCTTGATTATAAGCTCACCCTTCGGGTGAGTCCAACTTAGTTTAAATTCGAACCCTAAGAAGGAGTGGTCTGTTCTTGTTTGTAATAGAACAGGTCCTTTACTGTCAACTTTTAACGAGTCTAGTATAGGAGAAAATCGGCGTTTTTCATTTTTAGAGAGTCTGAAAAAACTTAAGAAGACTCCAGGGTTTGACTTTTTCGTAAATTTGTGTCTCCCAAGCCCGAAAAAGTATAAAATAATACTTGAGATAAACGCTTGATCTTTTACAACCAAGGAGTACTTTTCATTATTAGTGTCTTTGATTCGAAAAAAGTAAAAAATCAATCAAGGACACGTCATTTTATAACCAATATCGAATTTTAAACGACAAAATCCGACGATCTTTTTATGTTTTTACGGTCGAAAAAGAGCTGTAAATCGACCGTCTTTTAGTCCCATTTTAACGAGTTCAAAAGAAAAACTCGATGATATTTTCATGTGTTAGGAATCAGAAAAGGGCTTAAAGGTGACTCTGGTTGAAAATGATAGATTTTGCCTGAATAATCCTGTTATCTTGCACAAAAATACAAACATTACTCATACCTACTTGAAAGAGATAAAAATGTCGCAATAATACCTTTTTAAAGTGAAACATAAACAAATTTGCAATTTATTTACTCAAAAAACTTATAAAAAGGGGATTTTACCATTCATTTTTACCATTTGTGATTTGGGTGAGGAAATAGTGCTTTTGCTCTTAAAACTTCCCGAGAGGATTACGGAAAATCCAACAGTCAGAATCGGACGCCGTCTTCACCAGGTAATCCACATCATCCTTCTCTTGTTTTTTAACCGTCTAATTTTTCAATTTAGTCTTTTATTTTGTTTTTTAGGAGGGTTTTTAGGCAAAAAACCCGCGCTCGAGGTACGCAGGCTCACCACTGCAAACCTGCGGACCCCGACTTTTTCTCCATTGGGAAAAAGCTCGGGGTTCGCACCTTCCATGTGGAAAAAGTGCGGTCCCACGCACTGTGTCCAACAGGAAGGGTGCGGTCCCCGCCGCGAGGGTTTTTAACCCGAAAATTCTCAAAAATGGACCAAAGAAAAATCATTCAAGCTTTCTAATTGATCTTTTGGCTTGATGTAGGTAGTACACCATGCTAGATTGGCGCGAACGAGAGCACGAGGATGTGGATGCTGCCGCATGGAATCATCAACCTTCGATTGATGCTTTGAGGGTGTGTGGCTTATACAAATACTCGGCCATTCCTAGCATGAGGGATCAGGTGGATTTCTTGCAGTGGATGGTCGATAGATGGAGCGTCCAGGACCAGTGTTTCTTCATTGGTGGCCACCAGCTCGAGATCGAGCCGGCAGATATATACTTTTTGACTGGTTTGCCTAAGAGAGGCGTTGACTTGACTCTGTTTGGGACTAGGGCAGGTGGCCAGTCCGCCGATAGTCTCTGGTTAGAGTACTGCAATAGCCAGACTAGAGACAAAGGGATAGACATAAAGACCGTATCCCTTCCTGAGCTCAAGGGGATTGCATTCACTATTACTAGACTTTGTGGAGCTGCCGCATTACATGTTGCCACCGGATCCCAGATGCGTATGGCTATTGATTGCTTTCAGGGCACCATCTTCAACTGGCCAATTGACCAGGGCCAAGGATGGACGACTGAAGACTTTTGGTTATGGAGCTTTAGTCGTGAGCTTTGGCCTGGAGAGGATTCCTATGCTTATCGCGCAGCACCTTATAGTTGGAGCTGGGCTTCCCCGAGAGCCCAAACTGATGCGATGGGTCGCAGTCATGGCCCGTCATCCTAACGAGGGGACCGAGGTCATCCGATTCAAACCTGAGTATTTCCAATGGCTGGAAAACCAGGTTTTCTCTATCTAGGACTTTCCTTATGTTGGGGTTGACTTTCGTGGAGACCCAGGCATGGTTCTTCCTCCAGGAGAGTAGTGGGACTACTCAAGTAATCATTTTCAACACTTTCCTAATGTTAATTTTTTTCTATTTTTATTTTTATATCGTCTCAAAACTAATAGTAATAATTTTAAAATTCAGATGTGGGCCCACAGCGACCAGCCGCTCTCCGACCTTTCGAGAGAAAACAACCAGTTGCACCAGCTCCAGCCCCACAGGACGAATCAGTAGAGACCTTGGCCGAGTTGGAGAGTCACCTAGAGCGCTTGACAGGGGACATTCGCGAGACTAGCATAGACGACATCCCTCGTCGACTTCAGCGCTATGTGATTGGAGTGCCCGAACCTTTTAGGAGGTTCCTTTGTAAGGTGGCCTGTGCAGTGGTTTCGTATCGAGATCATCACCAGTGATGGGATGATCGCTTATTGTAGTCACACATGAAATTTTTCTTTTTGTACCTATCATTTTTGCCGATCATAAGGTGTTTGTCAACCTATGATCGAGGACGATGTATTTTTTGACACACTCCTATATATATGATATCGTTATTACTAGCTTGTCTTGTTAAACATGTTATGGAATGTTTTTAAATTTACTTGCATGATTATTGCACATGTCTATTTAACATTTGAGAAGCAATTGCATCTGCTAATGTATTTAAAGATCTTGGAATATGCTGATATTCAATATAGTAAAATTCACGTTCCAAGAGACGAACTCTCAAAAATAATCTCAATAAAACTAGATTTCTAATGGTGCATACTCTATTAAGCTGTAATACAATGAGTTTAGAATCTAACCTCACTATCAAACTCCGAATCCCAAATGAAATAGATTCAGATAATAACTCAATCATTGCACTATATTCTGCAATGTTGTTTGTTTTTTGACCAAGGCTTACCCCATGCATAGATACCAACTCGTCGGAGGGCGAATAGATAGCCCAAGTTGCGGAAGAAATATTCCGTAACCAATTAGCGAAACCAATGTATGTTTGGAGAGGTGTCGACATCTGCGACATCAAGAGTAAAACCAAGATAAGCGGGAATAACGACGAAAAACTCTCTCTAAGCTAAGCACACTTTTTAATCTAAAACACACCAGCTAGAAGAAAAACTAACCTAACTAAAAAATCTCCACACTCATTTTAAGCATAATACCTCTTCAGGTAAAGACCATTTCTGGGTTTACCTAAAGAGGCACCGTCAAAGTCTACCAATTCATATGCCCCTTTTGCTAGCTTTCGCTTGACAACATAGGGACCATGTCACATAGGCACGAATTTTCCAGCGCCTAATTTATCATTTGCCTGATTGTACAATAAGATTAGATCTCCTTCCGAAAAATTTCGAGGGGTCACATTTCAATCATACTGGGATTTAATACATTTTTCATGAGATTCGATCGCTAGTGCAACATCACGTCGATTCTCATCTAGCTGAGCCAAGTATAACAAACGTCTTTCCTCTTCGGAAGTGGCTGGAAGTAACTCGACGGCCATTCGCAATGATGGGATTTCACACTCAATAGGTAACAGAGCTTCCAAACCATAAACTAGTTGGAAAGGAGTGAAACCTGTCGATGTTTTTACTAAGGTTCGATACGCCCAAAGCGCTTAAAATAGCATGTTGTGCCAATTCTACCGGTGAATCCCAATGATTTGTCAGATCATAATGACTAGAACTTTGTTGATGGCTTCAACCAGGCCATTTGCTTGTGGATAATAAGGAGTTGAATTGTTGTGACGCAAGCCAAGCTAGCCTGTAAGTTCAGTCATCATAATGTTTCGAAAATGATGCCCATGATCAGTGATAATCACTTATGGAACACCAAACCTAGCAATTATATGATTGAATACGAAAATCGTAGCTGTTTTGCCGTCTGCCTCAAATGTAGGCATCGCCTCGGCCCACTTGGTAAAATAATCTATCGCAAGGATAATATACGCATGCCCCCCGGCTGAGTGAGGGTTACATGTAATAAAATCGATACCCCATTTGGCAAAAGGACCAACAACAATTATAGGGTGAAGAGGAGCAGGTGGAGCACGCATCTTTCGATCAAAAAATTGGCAGTTGTGGCATTTTCGGACCGCGATAATACAATATTTAAACATAGATGGCCAGAAATAGCCAGCTCGCAATATCTTTTGGGCTGTGGCATACCCAGACATATGACCGCGACACGCTCCAGTGTGACAGTCATTTAGGACCCTTTCAGCTTCCTCATGAGTCAAACAACGTTGAAAAACAGAGTCCACCCCACGACGATAAAGAGTATCTCCAATAATTTTGAATTGTTGGGACTGGAATTGTATTTTTCGACGTTCTGATCGTGAAATATCTGGCCGAAAGGACTAGGTTTGGAGATAAACGATAATATCCCCATACGATGGATCTAAAGTGCTGATTAGAAACAAGGATTCGTCCGCAATGGGCTCCTCTGCCACAGTTTCTGTGTCTGCACGCGGGAAGTCACACATTAATTCCACAAAAACTAAAGATTTCTTTGACTTAGACTTTTCAAACTCCAAGTCGAACTCCTGTAGGATGACAATCCATTTTGAGTACTTGCCCCCCAGCAATTGCTTGGTCAAAATATAGATCATAGGGTTGCAATCAGAAATAACTGTAGTCCTTACGTAGTAAAATGTAATGACGAAAACGTTGGACAACTTGAACAGCTGCCAATGCCAATTTCTCCACATGTGAGTATTTTAGCTGAGTTGGATTTAACGTTCGATTAAGGTAATATATCACATGTTCAGTACCGAATTCATCTTCCTGAACTAAAACCATTCCGATGGTGGAATGGGAGGTGGCGAGATACAAGAAGTAATCCTGGTTGTAGTTGGGAGGATGCAACAACGGTGCATGGGTCAACACGTGTTTTAGTGCATCAAAAGATTTCTCAGCTATCTCGTCCCAAAAGAATGAAGTATTCTGCTTCAACAATCGGGTAAAACCCTTTATGATCTCGGCGTAGTTAGGGATGAATTGACATAAAAAGTTTGCTTTCCCTTGCAAACTTTGGAGTTGGCGAAGACTCGAAGGAGGAGGCAATTTGATAATGGCTTCAACCTTCGAGGGATCGACGCTAATGCTGGATTTCGAAACAACAAACCCCAGTAATCGATCCGTTTCAATACTGAAAACACACTTGTGGGGGTTCAACCTAATCCGATAATGCCTACACCTCATAAAGATTGCTCTTAAATGGACGAGATGATCAGCTCAATGTAATGAATGAGCAGGCAAGTCATCGAGATAGGGTTGCACAATGTGCTTAATATCATGAAAAGCATAAGACATGCCCCGTTGAAAAGTTGCGCCGGTGTTCTTGAGCCAAAAAGGTAATTTGCAATAAGCAAATGTCCCCCATAGACAAATGAATGTCGTTTTTGGTTGATCAGCAGGTAGAATATTGATTTGATTGTATTCGGAAAAGCCATCCATAAAGGAGAAAATTTCACTGCCGGCACAATCGTCAAT
>APFE031091814.1:118327-141273 GCA_000404065.3 Pinus taeda | reverse complement strand
AACTACTACACACGAAATCAAAGTAAAATCTCAAGAAAAACACCTAAGGTCACTAAAGAACCAAACAATTTTGAAACACACGCCTAAAGAATCTATGGCGTCAAACCAAACACAAACAGTAGCTTCCGGACCAAAAACACTAGTTGGTGATGAAATCCAACCTCGTAGGATTCAGTACAGAAAGAGCGGGTGGAACAGTTACCCCGGCAACCTGCTTAATGAATAGACTGGACCAAGTTCCTCCACTTTAACCGTTTCGAGTGAAGTGAACCCCCCAGAAAATCCAAGTGAGTCTAGCCGACGTCTGCTCCAGGTACAGTGGGATCTTCCCACCACCGTCACCTTGGGTAGAATCTTAAGATAATGGTCACTAAGGTCACCAACAGCAACAAATACACCTGGGGGAACAGTCTACACTCCGACAGCACGCAAGGGCAGAGTATTAAGCTCAATCCCCTTATCGGCTCCTTGACAATAATCCAAGGTTTACCGATAAGTGACCCCTGGCTCCTCGACAATAATCCGAGGTTTACCATTTGTAATACGTGTGTGTCTGGTGTCGTTCCCAATGAGGGAGGATTGATCCCCTCACTGGTTTGGATACGAGCTCGTGCTTCTGCTTTAAGAAGAGCTTTCCCAGAGTATAAATGCAACAGTTGAATTTATCCTATCACAAGATAAGCTACTTGTTTGGTTTTGCTGTCTTGGAGAGTTAATTACTCTCCTACTCCAAGACACTAGCCTTATCTATATTGGTGCTTCAGAGCCCTAGTAAAAGAAAAGTTACTAAGTTGATTTTACTTTAAGCATTAATTTTATGGATTTTCTTTAAGACAAAAGGTAGTGGAGATGAAACTGATGGTGTGTAGACTCGACTCAAATCCACTAAAAAGATGCACTTATGATGATTTACACTACTTTTTTTTTCAATGAATTCCCTAGGTAAGAGAGTTGGAAAATGCAAAATTGATAAAAGCAACTTTCTTAACAGACAATCAAAGAAACAATCTCTTTATCTTTTCCAAGCATACAACACATGAACACTCATTACTTGCACGAAAATTCCTTTTTCTTTCAAAACACTTCAAATGCTACTTAAAACAAACTTTTTCAAAGGAGATGTTTTTGTATTTTTTCTATTTAACAAAGCATATAAAACTATTCTAACAAAAAGCAATCTCAAAATTTATAAAAGTCTATGAAACACTCACTCAAAAGCAAATTAAAAGGAAATTTACCTAAAAGAAAATCTAACGAGGCAAAAGCCTACTAAGATGATTCCAGGTTGTTTTACTTGGCAACAATCAAACCAAGGACCAGCTCATGCAAAATCATAAACCAGTCAAAAACAAAAATCAAACTCTTTTGTTCTTTTTCTTAAGAATGAAATTCACAACTTCAATCAACAAGCTTCTTCGAAATTCCGCAAAGACACAACACAAAGGTAAGTTGCTCACACAGGTAGACTTTATGACAGGTCCGACTCCTAAGAAGACTGATAAAACCAGAGAGATCCAAGGTTTCACAACATCTAAAGTCAAAGTCACTACAGGACCAATGCAAAAATCAAACCCTAAGGCTAGAACTTCTATGAATTTCACTAAAACTCTTGATGCTAACGAAACAAGTTCAGGTGAAGATCTCTGACAGATAACTAGTGGATCTGGGCAGTAAAAACTAAAGAAAAACAAAATCTAAAGGAAAAAATGGAAAAAGTGGAAATTTCTCAATTTTTGACAGGGTACGCAGGCAACCTGTTTGCACAGGTGCGTGCGCGTTCTATGTACAAAGATGAAGTGCGTACAAGTACGCACTGTGCTCAACTCAGAGGGTGCGTACTACTGAAAAATTAAGAAAAACTAAAATCTAACTTAACTCTAAGCTAGCCCACCCAAATACACAGTCAAACAACTAAAAACCAAAAAAGAAATGACTCTTTTCAGATCAAAGTGTCACTCAAAGGAAAAGTCAATCACATCAATGGATTCCCCAGTGGAGTCGCCAATTTGTCATGCAGAAAGAGTTAATCTTGCGGACAAAACCAACCTCCCTAGAACCCTAAGACTTTCTAGTGACAAACAAGACAATTAAGAGCAATCCTTCTCTAAACATGCATTTACCATACAAGAAATCAAGTGTTTAGATCCTACCTGTAGTCCAACGCTGTTGTAGTAGTCTAGCCTCGTCGATCCGGATGAGCTCCTCTTTCACTTCGAAACCTGCATTCACTAACAATCAAATGATTACATAGCACCTGAATATCCCATAAAATAAAACATATTCAACATATAGACCAAGGAGTATATGAAACAATTCATTAATAACAAATCATTGAGAAGAATGGACTTATTTGTATTAATAGGAACAAAAGAAACCATTACAGCCTGAGCCTTGGTGTTGTGCAAGTTCCTCCCAGGGTCCAGCAAGAGTTTTCCTCTACTTTGACAAGCTCACCCACTTCCAAATGAAACAAGAAAGGATGGTAATCTCTCCTCAAAAGCTTCTACAAGGAAGTCCTAATTCCAGCAGCATCTACCCTTTGGAATGTTCAGCTTTCAACCTCCCCTCCTCTGGCCCAATGCCTGTATTTATAATGTTCTAGAGGAAGTTAATCAGGTCCAACATCAATGGGATAAGCCCCTCTTTTGGATGGGGTAGCTCCTCTCTTGATGGGATAAGTTCCTCTTTCATAAGGATACATGAACCATCTGGAGGCGCTCAATACACGTCAAACAAGCTTCTAGAATGCTCTAGAAATGACCACAAGTAACTTTTTTAAGATGAAACTCGCGCCTTTTGACCTTTACATGAGTACGCACCCATCCCTTGACATATAGAGTGTACAAGTACGCAGGTATAATGAACTTGGGATGCGTACATGCAGGAAAGGTAAGGTAGAGAGAAACTGCGTACCCAGAGATAAACATATTTTTTAATGACTTTCTCTCTTTCTTGAAGTTTGACATGGAGAGCAGAGGTATGAGGCCTGCCAAGGAGGATAGTATGACTGTTGATGGAGCCATACTAACTGCAAATAGTCATGGTGACAAATTTTACTGTAACAGTCCTCATAAAGATAAGCTTGATAAAGGTAAGGAACCAGTTAAATGGAATAGAAAATAGAATGTAAGTAAGAAGAGCTATTATACACATGAAGAAAACAATGTATTTTCAAATAGTGATGAAGATGAACATGGTAATGATTATATACTTTTGATGGCTTTTGAAGATGATGATTTCTTGGATGCTATACATGAATATGGTCTCTATGAGAAATTTCTAAACTAAAAATTTATTTAGAAGAAAAGAGTATGATTATAGATACTCTAACATTCCAACTTGTCAAAAGGGAAAAACACAATGAAAAGTTAGAATGTGAAATTGTGGGACTTAGAAAAGATATTCAGAAAACAAAATCTCTTAATCTTAGATTTGTTAAAGGATCTAAAACTTTAGATGAGATTATCAAAGTGCGGCGTTCTCCTCTAATCAAGACAGGTCTTGGATATACTAAAGAAGCATATCAAGCACATAAGCCATCCACCTCCAAAAGTTATCTTGATGCAGAAAGGAGAAGTGAATAGGTTGACAATCGTCAAAAAAGGCATAAAGTGGATCACCAGGTAAGTCAGGGTCAATCTACTTCAAGGATGAACAAAAGCTACAACCAACCCTAGGTAAATCATTCTCAACTTGCCTCAAGAATGAATGTCAATAGAAACTACAATCACCTAGTCAATAGATTTGATAATCACAGGAATTTCTTTAATGGCCAATGTTTCTCATGTCATAACTTTAGACACAAACCTGCTCAATGTGTTTCCTACAAGACCATCATGACTAGAGAAGCACGAAATCAAAGGAGTGTGACTGGGATCATGAAGAGAACCTACAATAACTTTTCTACTCTTGAAAATGAAATAGAATGTTCTATTTGTAACAACTTCGGTCATGAAGATTCTAAACGTAGGAGTAAGTTTCAGCAAACATCTCAGAAGGAGCAAGCTTCATTGCACCCCAAAACATGGAGAAAGAAAGAACCACAACCAAAAAGATGTGGTATAGCCTTATATGTGGAAGGACAGGAAAATGAGTGGTACATTGATAGTGGATGCTCGAAACATATCACAGGTGATAAAGAAAAACTTCAGTCATATAGTGCCTTAGAAAAGGAAAGGAAGGTCTCATTTGGAAATGACACCCCTACACTCATAAAAGGTAAAGGATCTGTTCTTTTGAAAGAAAAGGTCAAAGATGGAAACGTTATGTATGTTGTTGGCTTAAAGCATAATCTATTGAGTGTTAGTCAAATGTGTGAACAAGGAAATGAGGTAGTATTTCGAACAAATGGATGTATTGTTCATGAGCTTGATATAGGAGAAACAGTGATCAAAGGCATCATAACTCCAAATATTTATACATACTCAAGGGAGGAAAACAACAATGCGATTTAAGAAAAAATGATGAACACTAGCTATGGCACAGAAGATTGGGGCATCTAAGCTTCCCTCAGATAAGGAAAGCATGGAAATATCAGGTTGTTTGCGATCTTCCTGACATTAGGATTCCTGACAATACAATATGAAAATCATGTCAGTTTGGTAAGAAAACCAAAACACATCTCCTTGAGAAGGAAGGATAAACTAGTAAGCCTCTTCAACTTGTTCATATTGATTTATGTGGTCCATCAAGGAAAAGGTCACCTCATGGAGAAGAATACTTTATATTTTTCATTAACGACTTTTCCAGGATGTGTTGGATAGGAATTTTGAAGCATAAAGATGAAGCTTGCGAAAAGGTCAAAGCTTTCGAAGCCTTGGTTGAAAATGAATCAGATCACAGAATCAAATGCCTCAGGTCTGATCGAGGAGGGGAATTTACCTCAGATGTTTTTTTCAACTTTTGTGAAGAACATGGAATAAGAAGGGAATTCTCTACTGTAAGGACTCCTCAGCAAAATGGAGTGGTGGAAAGGATGAACAGAATGGTTCAACAAATGGCTCATACTATGCTTGATGAGTTTGGAACTCTTGGAACCTTCTGGGGTGAAGATGCATTTGCTACCATTACTATTATCAACAAAACAAATGTCCGAGTAAACAACACTCAAACTCCTCATGAACTTTGGTCTAGTAAGACTCCTACTGTAAAATACTTCAAAGCTTTTGGAAGTAAATGTTACATCAAAAGGACTAATGAAAATCTTGGCAAGTTTGAACCTAGATCAGATGAAGGCATTCTCCTTGGGTACTCTTCTCGAAGTAAAGGATATAAGTGTTACAGAAGACTTGGAAAATTTGTGGAAAGTATTTATGTGGTGGTTGATGAAGCAGGCAGCAATCCAAAGCAGATAAAAGCTGAAGATTTTGAAGATGATGAGGACTATCCTTCAACATCAAATCAAACCAATTCTAAAAAAGAAACTTATGAGGCACCAGAAGAACAGATAAGGTTAGAAGAAAAAAATCCATCCAGGTATGTCCATAAGAACCATCCAGAGACTCAAATTATGTCCAGAAGAACCATCCAGGGACTCAAATTTTGGGGAAGAAAGAGATAGGTGTACATACAAGAAGAACTATTACAGAAGCTTCAAGCTATCTAGCATTTCTCTCCTCCATCGAACCACGAAATATAAGTGAAGCATGCAAATATGAATGCTGGGTCAAGGCCATGAATGAGTAACTTGAGCAGATTGAAAATAATAACACTTGGGAATTGGTTCCTAGACCTAATGATAAGAATGTCATAGGGACCAAATGGATATTCAAAAACAAGCTAAATGAAAATGGAGATGTTATTAAAAGTAAGGCCAAACTTGTTTGTAAAGGGTATGCTCAACAAGAAGGTATAGACTTTGAAGAAACGTTTGCACTAGTTGCCAGACTTGAAGCCATAAGAATGTTCCTTGCTCTATCTAGCTTTCAGAAGTTCAAAGTATATCAAATGGATGTGAAATATTCCTTTCTAAATGGATACATAGAAGAAGAAGTATATATTGAGCAACTAGATGGATTTATCCTTGGAAATGATCCAAAACTTGTATGCAGACTCAGAAAGGCTCTCTATGGTCTTAAACAGGATCCAAGGGCTTGGTATTATCATCTGGACAAATACCTCCATCAACAAGGTTTTTCAAACGGATCAGCAGATAGCAATTTATATATAAAAATTGATAATGATAAATTGCTAATACTTGCTGTGTATGTTGATGATATCATCTTTGGTAGCAATGAAGAAGCCATGAGTCAAAACTTTCCTTTGGTGATGCAGAAAGAATTTGAAATGTCCCTACTTGGTGAGCTCACATATTTTCTTGGTTTGCAAGTCCAACAAAACAAATACGGTATCTTTCTATCACAATACAAGTATCTCAAGCAGATATTGAAGAAATATGGCATGGAAGTTTCGAAACTAGTATGTACCCTTATGGTAACAGGATGTGGCCTCAGTGAAAATGATGAATCAACAGCAGTACATCAACCAACCTATAGATCCATGATTGGCAGTCTACTCTATTTGATAGGTACCCGACCAGATATCATGCATGTAGTGGGAATAGTTGGAAGATTCCAGGAAAATCCAAAAGAAGCACACCTTCAGGCAATTAAAAGGATTTTCAAATATCTTCAAGGAACACAAAACTATAGCTTATGGTATCCTAGAGATACAGATCTCACACTTCATGCATATACAGATGAAGATTGGGTAGGAAGCATGGACGATAGAAAAAGCACTAGTGGTGGTGCATTATTTATGGGTTCTATATTAGTATCTTGGTTCAACAAGAAACAAAGTTCAATTGCATTATCTACAGCTAAAGTAGAATATGTGGTTGCTGCATCTTGCTGCACACAACTCCTTTGGATGATGCAAACACTGCAAGACATTCAAATCACTTGTACTCCACCTATCTCCATTTTATGTGATAATGCAAGTGTAATCAGTATTTCAAAGAATCCAGTCATGCATTCAAAGACCAAGCACATACCTATCAAATATCATTTTTTTCGATAACAAGTGCTTGAACAAAAGGTCAAATTAGAGTATGTTCCCTCCAAGGAACAGGTTGCTAATATATTCACCAAACCACTACCCAGGGAGACATTTGAATACCTCAGATAGAAGCTGGGAGTAGTTGATGCATCATCTTGTTGTTGACTCTTATCTATTTCAGAGAAAAGTGGTTTAACACAAGTCTCATGAAGAGCATCCGCATACATATGCATGTTTCTATGGATACAGTCGTGTATATGTTGGTTTGAAGATAAATAGTGGGCCAAAGTCAAGATGAAAAGAGTCTGATATGGATCTGATAGAGACCATTTGGCACATGTCCAGGGGGAGTATATACTTCTAATAATGCATTGTTGGCATTATCTTAGAATATCTTGGTACAGATTCACAGTTGTTTTTTATTCAAGTGGAACATGTGCAGAGGGAAATCATGGTTGATGGTCTAGATAGTGATTGAAAAATGCTGCTGATGATAGTTGTTGATAACTATCATAGTATTGTCTTAGATATTTGGTCCCTATGTCATGTATTTCTTTTATTATCAAGGTCATGTAACGATCTATCTTGTTTCCCCACTATGCCTGGGATGGATGATGTAATGTTCTTGTTTTATCATAAATTTTTGGTATATCCCCACTTGGTTGGGAGATGGATGTATGTATGGGTCTTTGGTGATAAGAAGGTCATGTATGATGTATAGAGTCATGTTCTTTCTTGTAGAACATATTTTTTCAGACCTTGCCTACAAGTCAAGGGGAGCATGGACAACACAACAGAGCAGAGATTTCACCATGTACTCAGGGGGAGCATAACCCTTTGCCCTTGATGACAAAGGGGGAGAATGACTTTGAGTGACTTGGGGTTGCCAACAAGTCCAAAGGGGGAGATTGTTGGCATTATTACATAGGCTTGGCATTGTGGCACAGGTATTGTCCTTGATGGCAACTCACTCGGCAAATCACTCAAATGACAGTTTAGGCTCACAGGCTCTTAGAATAAAGGAAAAGGAGGTATACACAGGCTCCCATTGACCAATTGCGTATACACACGAATTCACAGACCAAAAGTCGCATATGCATATACACACACTTTCATGCACAGAAAAGCGTGTACAATTTGGAAAACTTGCTATTTGGACCTATGGTTTTGGACCATGGTATCTCATCTGAAGTGTTGAACCCAGGAATTTGGTCTCAGGTATTGGTTCTAAGTGGTTTTGGACCATGGTATTGAGTAAGGCCTAATACTATAAAAGGGGGAGATCATTAGGCAAAGGCACTCAAGGATTGAATATCTTATGAACAACAAGATTTAGAATACAAGTCATTGGGTTATGCTGCATAGCTGGATCTGAATCAAGGAGGAACTTGAGCACTAGAAGAAGGATAAGTTCTATTGATGGGTGAAGATCTTAAGGCTTGAAGAAAAGTACCTTTGTGTGAATTTGATTTGTTACATTTGGTGCATGACTTGATCTATAAATCTAATGATTTGGGTATAACTCATGTCTAAATAGTTGAAAAGGGTAAATTATCTTTTATAGATCTGTATGTAGGTTCAACATAGTAAAGGTGCGTATACACGTTGGTTCGGTAATTGAAAACAACGTGTACACAAGTTTGCCTTAATATAATAGTGTATGCATGCAGGTTCTACATATGGAAGTAGTGTACATCTCATAAAATATGTTTTAGCTACTTCTGTTTACTGTTGCAGTGTTCTAGGTTCTGATTGGGTTCTGGTACTATTACTGTATTCTGGTTACAAAATTCAAAGAAGTGATTGTTTGCTTCAGTCTTCGGTTGGTGCAAAGGAGATTGGTCGATGCAGATATATTTGATGTTTGATTGGTGTTATTGATGGATCCAGTCTAAAAATTTATGAAATGTGGTCCCTGGAAGAAAAGAGAAGGTTGTAGCCTTCTACAAGTAGAAGCCTGCGTACTAGTATAAGATTTCACCAATACAGAAATATTGTAAAAAGAAGTTTCTTATTAAAAGAAGATAGAGATGAATTGCAGTGGGTGGTTTTCACCCACATTGGGTTTCCACCTTATATCTTGTGTTCATTTGTGTGATTTCCTGTATTGTTTACTAGACTTGATTACTGTTTTATGGTTCTGATACACAAATTAAGATCAACAAACTAAATTAGAAGTATGCATGATATATGCGGTTTTCTCTAAACACAGTTGCGTATATACGTAGGTTTAATTAATAGAAGTAGTGTATATCAATTTTTTTATGGAAATGAAAAATTGTTAAATTGCTAATATTGATTCACCCCCCCCCAGTATTATTTCCAACACATTGTTGGATTTTCTTGAACATTTTGTACAATATGAATCATTGTAATACCTCGGATGCAAAACATTCTTACTGATGGGCTGGCTACTTCTCCTAATGCTTGTAAATTGCCTTTCTATCCTAGTCGCCAATACATAGTGGAGGTCAGACATAGAACTGCAATACCATATAATATCAAGTATTGGAAGGTGTTTGGTAGCGATGAACAGATTAATACGTTTTTGAAATAGAAAGAATAATTTGAGGGTGCTAATAGATGAAGATTGTGACTGTGAAAATAACGTAGATGTATAATTTGAATTAGAAAGCAATGTAAATAAAGATGTAAATAATATTAACTTAAAAGAGGTAGATCAAGAAATAGAAGAATTAGAAATACTACAATTGAAAGATAATGTTTTACCTCGTGTGTTAGTTCCCTTAGAGGAATTGTTCGACTTTAACATTGTAGCCAGGAACCCCAAAAGTGAACCCACTAGAGCTAAAATGGAAGAATTCTACATAGGAGATGAACAAGACCCAAAGATGGTGAAAATATTTTAATCTCTACCCCTTCCTGAAAAAAAGAAATACATAAGATTTTTCAAAGAGTTTATAGATGTATTTTCATGGAGTTACAAGGATTTGAAATCTTATAACACGAACATTATACAACATAAGATTCCCTTAAAATAAGACCAAAATCCTTTTAAATAGAAACTTAGGAGGATCAACCCAATGCTCATGCCTCTAATTGAAACGGAGGTCAAAAGAATGTATGATGCCAAGATCATAGTGCCATAGAGATATTCTAAATGGGTATCAAATTTAGTTCCAACTAGGAAAAAGACTGGAGAAATTAGACTTTCTATTGATTTTTGAAATCGTAATAAATCCTCCTTAAAGGATCACTACCCTTTTCCTAATATGGATCACATTTTATAGAAGGTGGTTAGATCTAGTAGACTTTCTCTTTTAGATGATTCTTTTGGTTAGCATTTACTAGTCCATGGGGTACCTTCATGTATGTGAAGATGCCCTTTGGATTAATGAATGTTGGGGGCACATTTAATAGAGAAATGGACATTGATTTTGTTAATGAAATAACCTTATTCATAGTCAGATATCTGGATGACATCACTGTGTTTTCAAAAACAGATGAAGAGCACTTGCTCCACTTAAGAAGGCTCTTTGAAAAATGTAGGAGATTTGGTATTTCCTTGAACCCAAAGAAAACATTGTTTGTCTTAAAAGAAGGAAAATTTCTATGACATATCATTTCAAAAGAGGGAATCAAAATAGACCCTAGGAAAATTGAGGCGATTTTAAAGATAGATAATCCTACAAATGTGAAAGAAATTCAATCATTTATTGGTAAAATAAACTTTCTAAAAATATTTATCCCTAATCTGGCAGAACGTCTCAAGAACATAACAAACATGTTGAGAAAAGACACTCAACTAAAATGGAGCATTGCAAAAAAACAATCATTTGACCAGGTGAATCAAGCCTTAACAAAAGCACCTGTGTTAATTGGCCCTGACTTCATTTTGTCTTAGGGGTCCTCACCCAGGTTCAAATTTAGTTGCGCCAAACAAATCCCTACAGTACTGGCGCTTTTGTCATCAATCTGTGGTGCATGGACTGAATTCTCACCCAAAGCAGTATGGGGGGATGATGGAACCAAGTTTCCACACCCAGAGATCAGTGTGATGTCCTTTTGCGACCTAGGTCTACCTTCACACAGATCGATAAGCCTTTCTGGCTTATTGATGAACTTCATTTAATCAACCTCTAGACCTCCGCGAAGGTCTACGACTAGCTTTAGACCCTAAACAGGTCAATTAGCTACTTACGTGTGCTTTAGACTACCCTTAGATCAGTAATTACTCGGAATTACCTAATTTTTTGATAACTTTAACATAAAGTGTTATATTCTTCACGTAATCACTTAACATAAATTGTGTTCAGATAACAATGTAGATCAAGTAAAGTCATGCATCAGTACACCATTATTTCATACAACTAGTATTCATCACAACATAAAGCAAATTCATTAAACCATTATTTCATAGAACCAATATTCATCACAACATAAAGCAAATTCATAAAAAATAGAAGTTAATAGATAAAACACATGAATTCCTGCACACTATTCTTTATCAATATTTAGTTAAACTTACAGAATCAAAACTTCCCTGTGCACTCAGTTCTAGGGGTCCACGCACTCAGCTGCAGACAATACTCTAGGCCTCTACGTACTCAGGGCCTCTACGCACTTAGCTCTAGAGCCTTCCCTCTTACTCTCTTATGCTAAATCTCTAGACTCTTTCTATTGTACCCATAAACAACTTCCATTACTTGCCTTAGATTCTCTAAGACACAGGTATTTATACAATCCCATGGTCCGTGGATTATGGGTAGATCTTCAAAAGGCAACTCTAGTTACATAAAAGAAGGTTAAAAGCCTTTTTGACTCTTAACTAGCTATGCACTCTGTAACCACAATTTACAGAGTCTTTATATCCTTTTACATCAAAACTTGGGCTTTTGCCCCAAAGCTTGGGAATTTTCCCCAAAACTGACCCAAGGGACCCCATGCCAATAGAACCCCAACACAAAGATCACAACTTGCCCTCGATTCACTCAGCTGGTGCGAAGATCTTGCTATGAAGATCTCCTAGCTCCACTTTCACCACTGCTACTTCGGCCACGCTCTGCATGGCTTCCTATTGAACCAGTTGTTCTGTGGTTGGTCCTTCATTGTCCTGCTTGATCTTCTGCTCTGTAAGTTGTAGTCTTGCCAACTTTTCTGGTATGTTGGCGGAGAATCGGTAGGCTTCTTCCAACAAAGGATCCAACCGCGCCTTAAGGACTAACTCTTTTTCCTACATTGCTTCCACTTGTGTAATGAGTTTCTTCCCCTCCCACAACTTGGTGAGGTGCTTCACTATAGCCACTTGTGGTGTAATGAAATTATAAGTGCTGACATGAATGAATTCCTCTAGCTCGATAATGGGTCTAGCCACAACAGATACATTCTATGGAAGATTTCCTTAGGTTAGAATCAATCAAGAGGGCCTACTTCTTGGTCACTTATCCTACTTGATGATGTCCTCACCTGCTTGCCCCAGTAATCACTCGCTTCCTTCTTCAAGCTCTTGAATTGAGTAAACAACAACAACACACAAAGATAATAATAGACAAATTGCAATTCAACCTACTCAATCAGTCAAGAAGCATTAAGAAATGAATTTGTAATATTAAAAAACATGTAGGAAATCAATTGATAGTTGCATATATTAATATCAAAGAGAGATTACAACCATTTGTCTTGATGTCGCAGTCTTCCGTTGACAAGGCCAGGTTCCCACACACTTCTACTAGCACTCCATGATGGCTTCAAACAACAATAGTTTAGAGGCTATTCCCTTTAGGCTTCACTCCAAACCAAACACACTTCTCCCTCAGACAACTAGATGGCTACAACTAGTAACAGAATTCTTGTCTAATCAAAATAGTATATTCACACTTAGCCAACACTCTAACTCGCAGCCAAAAACTCTGACTGCAACTAGTTTTTTCTTGGGAAGAAGGGAGGTTTATATAGGAAATATGGATGGGAGATGGATCCTCTTCTCATGGGAGAAGGAATTATCCATTGAGGTAGTTCCATCATTATAGGGTAAAGGAGCCCAAACTGTCATCCTCGACCCCATCCGACCATACAATTTACCAGACTTCCGTTACGGAGCTTCTAGAGTTGGAAGCTTCAGCTCCAAATTTACAAAAATTTCCATAATAGGACTAGCACGGTTGGAACATAGCTCAATCACACATATTAACGTGGGGAATAGTGTTAATCTCTATATATCAGCATGAGGGAGACAAAGTCCATTAGCGTCGGTCTTGTAAATTAGGCGAAACAAAAGTTTCAAGGGAAATGGTAGAAAGGAATTGATATGTTCATGAAGATGGACACAATGGGAGTTCCTCCATGAAGGAAAAGCATGTGGGGTTCACTTTAGAGGTCCTCCAGGATCAAGGAATGGGGAGTATAGGGACAGTGATAAAATGTTGTGTAAGAGATGCCCCCTAAAGCGTGAAGGCTGAGCTTGAGTGAGGGATGAAATGCTTTATAAATCAGTGTGGGGAACCAGTCTACCATTGGAAAACCTGCAAGAAAGTATAGATACATATACATAAACTGAGATCTCCATCAAATGATACATGAATCATGGCATGGACGCAGCCATCGAGAGAATGATCATGTAAATGGATCCAGGTATGGGTGCAACCATCCATCAAAGAGGATCATAATGAAACCAAGGTATGGTCGCATCCATCCAATAATGACAAGGATAGCATATTATAACTCATGGTCTAGTTGCAGCCAGCCATCTGAAAGAGACATGCATATCATCATAAACCATGTCACATCACTTTGCAACCTGGACTCGTGTGATCTAAGTCTAGGGTCTTGCACTCCAACACGACTCGATCAAAGTACAGATCCTAGCATACAAATAGATGTAATCACATCGAACATAATAGAAAGTCGCTTGATTACCAGTAAATTATGTAAACTGTTAAAAAGCGCAAGAGAAATGACCAATAATGACAATGGTCCTCAAGGTACTATTAGCACAATTCACGGAATGTGAATATAGGAACTGGGTTCTAACACCCATGAAATCACTCGATCGAGAGCCAATGATGTGAACTTGTCATTGAGTGTGAAGAACTTTCCATTAAAGCATGCAAGCTCTAAGGTACTAGAAAGAAGTCTCTCAGTCAACTTCCTGGATAATGAGTTGAAGTCGACAAAAACCGACTGTGTCGAAGTAGGGCCATAATGAATCCCACATCATCGATGCGAGATGAGAGGATGCAAAATGATTTTGGATGATATAGAGAAATAGAGTTAAGTGTAACTATAGAAAGACAACTCTTGAACATATCAATGACACAAATGGAAGTTTGGCAGCTTTTGGATCCATGGGATCAATGGTCATAATGACATGGCAGAGATCAAATGGAAGGAAAAAATGAATGGCCCAAACCCAGGAAGGTCAACGATACAAAGGAGGATGTCCTGACCTGACACGAAGCAAAAAGTGTCATGTTCAAGAGTGAGCTTCCGACACGGGTAATAGATTTCGAAATATTCCCCCACCATTTCTAGAAAGTACCCCAATTATTTTTTAATTTCATGATTGAAGGGGATAGCATATGATTGCACTGTAAGTTCATCCTTTGGATGAATCTGACCTAGTATGTCTAACGAGCCCTAGGAATTAGAAGCTCGTGTTCTTCATGGCAACGAATCCAATGTCGTTTAATATTTTAACAAATCTGAAAAAGGTGTAACTCAGTATATTTTACATGTTAGAGAGTTTGAAAAATACACATAAAAGAAAACTCGACATGATCCCTTTTCATACATTTATGTCTCTCGAGCCCGAAAAGGTAGAAAACAATACTTGAGAGAACCACTTGACTAGTTTAGTCAAGGAGTACCTTTTTCGTAACAGTGCATCCCAGCCCGAAAAAGGGGTAAACTTATACTGGGCACCTGACATTTCACATCTATTAACGAGTTCGAAATGAGAAGGGCCTGACCATATTTTTTCTTTTAAAGGGTCGAAAAAGAGCTAAAAGCGAAACCCCCATTTTTATTCTCTTTAATGAGCCAAAAAGGGAAAAAAAATACTCGGCAATATTTTCATATGAGTTTAACGAGTCAAGAAAAGAGCTGAAACGTGACTCATCGTAGAGGAACGAGTGGTATAAATGGTAGCAACTGGTTCCAACAATGGTGGAACTGCTCAAACATGTAATGATCAAGAGACTGGCTAATGAAACCACCCAGTGTTGCAGTTCCTCAGGAAAGGAAAAACAACCAAGTGAAATAATATGATCAGCCAAAGAGATGGTGGTGATGGAATGAAACAACCAAGGCTCATCTAGCATAAATCAGTTGATAAAAGGGGCAATCACGAGATGTAAATCGGGAATGGGTTCATGTTTACGCAAGCTTAAACCATGGCAAACTCTACTTGGATTTGGTTTCATGTTTACACAATATTGAAACAAAAAACTATGCTTTCTATAAGTTTGCATGCCCCCAGTATAATGACTCAATCGAGTTACATGCCTCCCAAGCTTCATTTCAGTCGACTAGGAAGATGAAATGAAGGTTTGATTTCAAGATCCAAGAAGGACTCGACTGGGATTTTACAAGATCTTAATCAAAGACTCGATTTGGAAAAGGGAGTTGCTTCATTTCTTAACGAGGTTGACACAAGACTAGGAACAATCCTCACAATGACTTATTTCATTTTTTTAACAAGGTTGACACAAGACCAGGAACTATCCTCACTAATATGATCATGGACCATGTGAGAACATGGCTTCTAAGAGGTCCTCACTATATGCAAGAACCACGCTCTGGGAGGAATACATGTCATTTAGTACCATACATAGATCTGGTTCCAATGCCCCCAGTACATAATGTACTATACCATTTGTGCGATAATTAGTAGAGGTGGAGATGGAACAGGTAGCCACATAATTAACCTTCGACAGGGAAGGTATTGTTTACAAACAAGAGCTGATAGGGGATGATGGTTGCAAAGGAGGCACTTGGTGACCAATAAATGACAATTGATCAATGATCACAATTCTCCCTTCGTGTGGAAAACAAACCACATAGAAAAGTGAAGAAACAAGAGCTGCCATGTCATAAATATAGTCACATCCATGGAGAATATTGAAATCTAAGGGACCTTGGACTACCATCACGTCTATATAGACAATATTTCATTCCAAAGTAATAGGGAACTTCGAAAGAATCCCTAAGGGCTGACTAGTTCCTTCATTGACGGCCAACATATTCTGAGTGACAGGCACAAGCTGTGGGGAACCCAAAGCTTTCCAAGTAGTGGAAGACCTTATGCTAGTAGATGCACCTTCATCTAATATAGTGTTCGGTACTACCATATTATAGGCTTGTATTGTGATATAGAAAAGCACATAAGATGGGAGGTGAAAAGTTGTCAATGGACCTCAATCAAAAGAGACGACAAAACTACTTGGTCGAAGTATCATATGATTGCCACCATGCTATAAATGAATAGGAGAAGGACTCTCTTGATTAAATTGGATGGGAGGGTTACTCTTCGATTCATGAGAATCTAAGGAGACAAGAAGAACATGAGCAGTATGATCACGACTCTCTTTTGGAACAAAGTGAGAAACTGGTGGAAAAACCAAGTCAACACCTTTTTCATATATTGATTGGTTGGGAACAGACATAAGAGAGTTTTGTTGAGGAAGAGCAGGATGGGAAAGAGATGAATCCAAGTCAATCTATTTACCAATTAGGAGAGCGTTAGAAGAAAGCCTCTGATAACCAACAAGAAGTTGGGGTTGAGGAGCTGCAAGGTTTTCCAAAACTTTGGAAGCTTATCCATAAGAGGACAAAGGTGAAGAAGATGCTTTCCTTCACGTAACCTACAACGGAATCTAATCTTTCCCTTCTTCTTAGCATCATTAGTTGAAGGTGTAACATCAACATGATCTCCAGAGGTTGGTGGGGATGGCTGATTCAAGTATTCAGACCATACCTCTAAGACTTTGGGAATTTCAGAACAATCTCGAAGGAGATGATCACCCTTACACATCTTGCAAGGGAATTTTACCTTCTGTGAAGGATGAAAAGGTTTGTCAACGGGGGGTGCATTTGGATTAATAGTTGCACAGTTGGCCTCTCGCTTATTTGACTTCTTCTTCATCATCATCATCTTCCTCTTCTTCTTAGCCTCTTGGTTACTAGATTTCAAACTTTCGCCAGGCAAAGGAGAAGAGGAGGGTGAAGAAATAGGGGAAGAAGGTGAGGGATAAACCTAAGAATCATCTTCACATGATTCAAATGAAGGAGATGGTGGGGTAGGAGTTCAGACACTAAAGATTATCGAGGTCAAAAATAACCAGATAGGTAAACCAATGGTTAACCCAGGAAGGGACAATGTTGCCATATAAGGAGCACCAATGTTTCCAAACGAAGGAAAAGGACCAGGATTCCCATCCGAGGGGAACCCTTGAATGGTAGACTCTAGAAATGTTGCCATTGGAATCGATACTAAAGAATCACTAAGGAAGATAACTTTAACTAAGAATATTTTGTGGGCAATTAATTTTAAGACATTGAAACAAAAGTTTTCCTTTTCATCTTTTAAGAGTCGAGAAAAGGACGAAAGGTGAGTCTATGACTTTCGATTGGAAACGAGCTTGAAGGACGAGAGCTCAAATGATATTTTAAGTTTAATGAGTCAAAAATATCAAATGACTGCTCTAATTGATCTCGGTAAATAGGATTGCCAGGCAACCGTGAACTACAAAATACCTCTTGACGAACCAAGAAGAACGAGTAGACAATATCCCTAAATGTTGTGTTCGACGTATCATGTTTGCAAGGCGGCCGACTTAGCTTCCTAAGGATAGAAGGATTGTAGCTTAGCGGTGTCTCCCATTACATACTCGACGATATGGGGAGCACAAATCCATATTAGCACTGTCTAATGCTGAAGCTAATGACAACTACTAGGTTTAAAGATGCCAAAACACGTCTCTAGCCTAGACCTTCTAGACGTGATCGTTAAGTTTCAATGCTTCCTTAGGTTAATTCAATAAACTTTAATGGTTGATCTTGAATTAGGTTTCAATTACAAGGCCCTACCACTGTCATCTGACAAAACTCCTACACATAGTTATATGAGAAAAGAGATCTTTGTCTTTGATGAAAGTTATCACTAATTGAGTGATAGAGAACACAAAATTAATGCAACAATTGAAGAATGAAATCTTTCACTAATAAATCTCCTAAATGCACTTAGTCTTCCTATAACAACATAAGAAGTTTCATTTCATTTCCAATGCTTATGATGATGCCATTCTAGCTTCTCAATAATGGTACTAATGCAATATTTCCGCTTAAGTAAACTAGAATGATGTTCTCCTTTTCATAAAATTCAAAATGAATCTTTCACATAAAGCAATTTAAATGAAAATTGTCACAAGAATTATAAATGAGTCTAAAAGCAACTTCTTCCCTGAATCTAACAAACCAAGCACATAAATTCTCCAATCGAGAAACCAAGCAATGTAATCTATGCTTGGAAAGAGAAAAGAGACACTCAAAATAAGAGAACAAATGAGACTCTTTCACTGATTCAATTGAAAACAAAGCATCCTAGTCACTTCTGGGAGGAAGAAGAGAGTCTGAGGGTCAAGACACACTGCCACTAGAATGGGAAAATTTTTCATTTTTTCCTTACCCCTCAAACCTGTGTGACTGCCTAATTGACAACTAGTGTTGATAGGCATGACCGACACGACTGACCAAAACTACAACTAGCGCTAATGGCCTGATCAACGTGACTGCCTAACAAACAACTAGCACTAATCGATCTATTCAAAGGAAAAATAAAAAATAGCTTCATACAGGGCCAGACTTAACACATCAGAGGGTGGGCTAAACCAAGCAAGCACACAAATCAAGCTAAATGAAGCTTTCTATTCAGGGAGAAGATGATCCAAAAGGTTCATGGGGTCAAAAACACAAGAGCATAACACACTGGCCAAAAATGGGGTCAAGACCTAATCTTCACTTACAGGCATCGGCGCGACTGCCCAACTGACAACTAGTGCCAGAGACTAGTCGGTGTGACTATTCCTCAGCAATTCATGCTGGTCAGCGCAATTGTCAACAGATTAAATGAGTTGGCCAAGGTAACTAAGGAAAAAAAATTAAAATAGGGACCAAATCTATTACTGTGAATTTTAGACTCAAACCAGTAAGCAGGAGAAAAGAAATAGAACTAAAGGGAAAATTTTGAAGTATAAAATTTCTCACAAAATCATGAAATCCAAAACAAACAAAAGGATTGGGATCCCTAGCAGAGTCACCAGTTTGTGGTGAAGTAAAATTATAAGTGCGAGCACAAACAAAGTCCTCTCGCCTGATAATGGATCTATCCACAACAGATGCATTCTATGGAGATTTCCTTAGGTTAGAATCAATCAATAGGGCCTACCTCTTGGTCTCTTATCCCTCTTCATGATGTCCTCACTTGCTTGCTCCAGCAATCTCTCGCTTCCTTCTTCAAGCTCCTGAAACGAGTAAACAACAATAGCACACAAACATAATAATAGACAATTGCAATTCAACCTACTCAATGAGTCAAGAAGCATTAAGACACAAATATATAATATTAAAAAAAATTTAGGAAATCAATCGATAGTTTCCTACATTAATATCAAAGAGCGATTACAACCATTCATCTTGACGTCACAGTCTTCCTCTGACAAGACCAGATTCCCACACACTTTTGCTAGCACTCCATGATGGCTTCAAACAACAATAGTTTAAAGGATCTTCCTTTTAGGCTTCACTCCAAACCAAACACACTTCTTCCTCACACAACTAGATGGCTACAACTAGCAATAGCTTGCTTGTCTAATCAAAATAGTATACTGACACTCAGCGAACACTCTAACTCACCGCTAAAAACTTTGACTGCAACTAGTGGGTGCTTGGGAAGAAGGGAGGTTTACATAGGAAATATGGATGGGAGATGGATCCTCTTCTCATGGGAGAATGACTTATCCCTTGAGGTAGTTCCATCATTATAGGGGAAAGGAGCCCAAATTATCACCCTCGACCCCATCCGGCCAAACCATTTACCAGACTTCAATTACGAAGTTTCTAGAGCTAGAAGCTTCAGCTCCAAGTTTAAAAAACTTTCCATAATGAGACCAGTGTGACAGGAACACATCTCAATCGCACTGATTGGTGCTGGGAATAGTGCTAATCTCTACACATCAGCATGGGGGAGACAAAATCCATTAGCGTTGGTCTTGTAAATTGGGCAAAACAGAAGTTTTAGGGGAAATGGTGCAAAAGGGAATTGATCTGCTCATGAATAGGGACACAATGGGAGTTCCTCCATGATGGAAAAGCATGCAGGGTTCACTATAGAGGTCCTCCAGGATAAACGAACAAGGAGTACAGTGACAGTGACAAACTTTTGTGTAACAGCAATGTGCACATCGTCACTCGCACTTCGTCGTATTGCTACTAAAGCTCACGGGTCTCGGTTTTTAATCTCTGTAGTTTGGGATCTCCCTACAGGTTCATCACTACTTCCATGACCTACACAAAAAACATTGTTCAGTCCAAAACTACAACATCCATATTCGCTATTGCATCCTTAACAGTAGCTTCACGTTGTTCCCTAACATTTAGACAGTTCGAAGGATATGGCCTGAGCTCTAATTCTATGATCTTCAGGTTGAGCTCAATGAACTCGTGCAACCTATGTCTTAGCATTGTGGAAACCTGCTACAAGTTTCGTAATCTTGGACTCAAGTGGTGCCTCCTTAGGTATGTACAAATCTAGTACTGTCCTGCAAGCCTCTACAACCATGGCCACCAACTGGTCACTCTACACCTCGGTTGTCGCTTTTTCGTTCATGACCTTCGTCTTTTAGTGAACATTTGCTCATTGTTCACCCAATATTCACTTATGAGGCTGAGAGCGCACTACTCCCATGTGCGTAACTTTGTTGTCACACCTGTCTACAACGTGTGAAGATACTTGTTGGGGAGCGCTACGAGGTTGAGGTCGATGTTTTTCAGAGTGCTCATGATGATCTTGTCATTGACCAATTCCACACTCAAAGACCCTTCGGGTAGCCCGACTGCCTGAAGATTGACTGATCTGACCATCTCTATAGCCTGACTAGTCCCTGGTGCCAAGCTTGTTTGTGTGATGCTCAACTTCCCTGTGCCCACATGTATCCTGCTGGTCCTAATCTGAAGCTCACGCAAATCCTTTTAAAGAGTGCCTAGGGACTGCAGGTGCTTTTGTTTGAATTGGCGCAATAGTTTCACTATGGTATCACGCATTTTATCTCTGATCTCATCGAGATCACCTTCTATGACCATGATGGGATCCAACACTGGCTTCGTCGCTTATGACTTCTTCTGGGGCCCCTCCTTTTATTGTTCTGTATACCTCTTCACCTGGAATGGAGTGCTTTGTTCTTCATTTCCACCACCTCCATACTCTGATAGCTCCTCTTCATCCATCTGGGGTCAAGGGAATTTACCACTCTACTCGGAGTCACATTGTTCCTGTTTAGCCTACTTCTTTGCAGCGTGCTCCTTTTCCAACCAATGCTTTTCCTCCGCCTCCTTCCTTCACTTCTCGGCCAACTACTAGACCTCCTACTTTGCTCCCTCCTTATTTTTCTCCATGGAACTCCCCACGCCTTTGCTAGTTCCTGCAACCAGATTGGATGGAGAATACCAATCCACCGGCCAACACTTGATAATCTCTTGAATGGAAACGTCCATGGCAAGAAAAGGCAGATCAAACCACTTCTGTTGCAGATCCTTTTGCACCCTGATATACATGCGGTGGAAGTCTGCCTTAAACTCTGCGTACTGTGATAACTGCTCAAACATAGTCGAGGAAAACCATGGCTTCTGGTTGATGGCCATGTGAAGGCTCGCCACCATCAACACCCAGAAAGATTTTGTCTCTGTGACCTGTGCGGAGTCCTTTGCGGCCCAAAGGGAGGCGAACTATGCAGGCTCTGACAATCCTTTCTCCAAGGGAGGAAACTAGTTCTCCTCTAGTATCTCCGAAGCTACTAGCACGATGAAGAGTAACAACCATGCATAGTGGAAGGTTTTTATCTTGTCTTAAGCCTCACAACAATTCACAAGGAACTCACTATAGAGTTAGCGCGACCAGTTAAACTGCATGACTTCCATGCACTATGCATCTAATGAGATTACTGGCGTCAGAACCTCATCCGCATGGCATTTCCTCATGACCTTACTATCGAGGATCTACATGGACTCCGCGGGGTTAGTGATAGATGTGATGGAGTACCTGTGTGGCTTCTTAACTAGATTCAAATTCTACATCTTTTCTGCTAGGTCACGCTCACTGGTTTTTTCGCCAAATTCCTTAGTCAGATTAAAGCCTGAATGTGGCATGAGCATGATCTGATGGATCATCATGTCTATGACTGGGATTGGTGCTCTCAACCACAAACATATATCATGTACCATGGTCAGCAATTTCTTGATACAAATGATATTAATGTTGGGGCATTCATAGTGGAGCACTCACAGCAGGTTTAGTAGCCCCTACTGATTCACTCTGTGAATCCACTTGACTGGTTCCAATGTAGTGACACCAGATTCTTTATAGTACATCCTCTTCATGCAGTTCTCCATCGCAAGGTGGGGGAACCTCTCATGGTCCGCCAAATCCTAGTCCTCCATTTTTATATGGGGAATCCACGCTAGGCGCAGGCCATCAAAGATGATGATTTCTGGTAGCAGGGGTGTATTTATGAGGAATTTCACCACATATGGTGTTGGGTCCCCATAATACTATTTATTACCCCACTACTATTGTAGTTGTACCCCTTATTTTCTGTTCCCATATTGTTACTATTGTGCCCCATAGAAGCCCACTAATGTTATTATTGTGCCCTTACATTATTATTGTTATGTAGGCTTTGATTATGTTATGACCCCTTAGACTCCTATATATAGAAAGG